>CATOCB010000158.1:0-268000 GCA_951411735.1 Somateria mollissima
TTCTAAAAAAAAAAAAAAAAAAAATACAGGGTTATTATAATTAGTTTCCGGAATCCAAACCCTCCTACTGGAGCATGCGTTAACAGTCTCCGGTGGTCCCTCTGGGGGTCTCTCATGCTGAAGGCTCGTAGTCTTCCTCCCTCTTGTCCTTCTCCTTTGTCCGTCTTGGCTGTACGTCAGAGACTTGTGCAGCGTCCCCTGCAAGCTTTGTCTTTTAGTCGTTCTTCAGTTTTCCCCGTCTCCTTAATCTCCTGGCCAGATATCAGAGGCTTGCATGGTGTCCCATGCAATAGTCATAATAGTTAGCAGCTATTCTGAACCGCCCCCAGGTATCAGAGACTTCAAGGAAAAGCCTACAAATACATTTCCCTTCAAGCTCTCTATTGACACGAATTGCAAAAACATTCCTTTGCAAGGTACAAGAACTATATACATTAACCACTCTGTTTTTCTTAGACACGTGGTTATACAAGGGTCTGTAGGACAGGAGGTCACATTCATCATACCATGCGGCCCTAGCATTGTTCCATATTGACACGAATCAGATGAACACATTTCACACTACTGCCACTGTTGAAGACAGGGAAAAACTTCTGAGCTCTCCCATAGGATTGTCTGAGGGCTCCTCAGAGAAGGTAGCGCTCCCAATCCCCCATCCAGTATCTTCTTCTTGCAGCCCCCCGGGGTAACTGTACCTGCTGCTTCCCTAAAGTGCCTGTACACCAGTGCACGGAGCATGGGAAATAAACAGGATGAGCTCAAGATCTGTGTTTGGTCGCGGGGCCACGACCTCCTTGCGATCACTGAGACGTGGTGGGACAGCTTGCATGACTGGAACGTGGCCATGGAGGGCTCTGTCCTCTTTAGGAGAGGCAGGCTGGGGAAGCGAGGGGGTGGGGTTGCCCTTCATGTGAGAGAGCAATTAGAGTGTACCCAGCTCCAGCTGGGGGAGGGTGATGGACAGCTGGAGAGCTTGTGAGTAAGAATCAAGGGGTGGGCTGGTATGGGAGACACAGTGCTGGGGGTCTGCTACAGGTCTCCAGACGAGGAGGAGAAAGACGATCAGACTGGAGGATAGCCAATATCACCCCCGTCATCAAGAAGGGCAGGAAGAAAGATGCGGGAAAGTACAGGTAAGTCTCACCTCTGTCCCTGGAAAGGTATTGGAGCAGCTTGTTCAGGATGCCATCGGGGACCAGGACTGGGGACCAGGACTGGGGACCAGGACTGGGGACCGTGGTGGTTTTACCGTGCTGGGCAGCTAAACCCCACAACCGCTCTCTCACTCTCCCTCTTTTTAGATGAGGAGGGGGAGAAGTAAAGCAAAGAACAACTCACGGGTTGAGATAAGAATAATTTAATTAAAGGGAAATAATAATAATAATAATAATTAAATAAAGATTATTATGAACTAAACAATTTAACTAAGGGAAATAAAAAGGGAAAGGGGAAAAGGGAGGGGGAAAGGGAAAATAAAAAGAAGGGAGGAAAACAAACAAAATAAATGAAGGCTATGTGGAAGTGCAGAGGAAAGAAATTACTCTCTACTTCCCACAAATGAGCGATGATTGACCACGTCCTTGAAGCAGGGCCTCAATGCACGTAGCCGGTGTTCGGGAGGAGGACCGACGTTCTCACAACGAGAGCCCACCCCTCCCCTCTTCTTCCTGTTTCCACCTTTTATTGCTGAGTGTGACATCACATGGTATGGAATATCCCTTTGGTTGGTTTAGGTCAGCTGCCCTGGTGATGTTTCTCTTCTCACTTTTTGCCCACCCCCTAGGAGGGTTAGAGAGAGGCCCGATGCTGTGCCACTGCTGCTCAGCAGTAGACACAACACTGGTGTGATAACACTGCTGTTCCAGCTATAAGTGCAGAATACAGCACTGTATGGGCTGCTGCCGGGAAAGTTAACATTCCAGTCAGACCCAGTACAACCTCCACCCCTTATTCCATAACATTTGTGTCACACTCAGATCCCCATACTTTAGCGTACAAGCATTCTCATCATTATTCCTTGTCCTTTAACAGGACAAGGATTTAACAGGACAGGATTAATAGGCAAGTGTATCTTTTCATTCCATAGGTCTTTCTTGGGAAATGTTCATAAGAACTGTTGATGATTAGGTCTTCATCTGCCAAAGTGGCCACTCAGGGCAGGTGGAGTTGGATGTCTGGACACCAGCACCAGCTTAGCTCAAGTCCTTGTTGCACTGCCCGGCTCCTTGCAAAGTTGACCTGTCGTTGATCCTACAGCGTCTTCCTACAACATATAACTTAGATTACAGATTAGTTTTCTCTCAATGTCAACTCTCCTTGAGGCACACACTTGATATCCCCATTCTTTTGCATGACCCACCAGGTATACCCTGGTCCTTGGGCGAAGACAATCCCACGAGTGGGTTTGCCTTTTCCCGAGGCAGGAGCAACCCACACTGCCTTCCCCATCCACCTTCCTACATGCACTACGGGAACTTTAGCTCCTTTCACAGTGTGTAGGGGTTTTGTTTCAGCAGGACCAGCACGGCTGTCAGACCCCCTGTTGTTAACTAGCCAAGTGGCTTCTGGTAGATTTGTGTCCCATTGTTTCCATGTCCCAGCACCTAATGCTCGTAACATAGTCTTTAATAGTCCATTGTATCTCTCAACCTTCCCAGAGGCTTGTGGGTGATAAGGGATGTGGTACACCCACTCAATACCATGCCTCTTGGCCCAGGAGGTAACAAGATTTTTTCGGAAATGACTCCCATTGTCAGACTCAATTCTCTCTGGTGTACCATGACGCCACAATACTTGTCTTTCCAGGCCCAAAATAGTGTTTCGGGCCGTGGCATGGTTTACAGGGTATGTTTCCAGCCACCCAGTAGTTGCTTCTACCATGGTGAGTATGTATCGTTTGCCTTGGCGGGTTTGTGGGAGTGGTCCGATATAGTCAATTTGCCAGGCCTCACCATATTGAAACCCTAGCCATCTCCCCCTGTTCCAGGGCGATTTTACCTTCATGGCTTTCTTGATTGCAGCACAGGTCTCACACTCATGGGTAACCTGTGTGATGGCCTCAATGGTCAAGTCCACCCCTCGATCACGAGCCCATCTGTAAGTGGCATCCCTCCCCAGATGTCCTGATGTTTCATGGGCCCATCGAGCTACAAACAGCTCACCCTTACGTTCCCAGTCTAGGTCCACCTGAGCCACTTCAATTTTCGAAGCTCGATCCACTTCTTCATTGTTCTGATGTTCTTCAGTAGCGCGACTCTTGGGCATGTGGGCATCTACATGACGTACTTTAACATCCAGGTTTTCTACCCGGGCAGCAATATCTTGCCACAGGGTAGCAGCCCAGATAGGTTTACCTCTGCGCTGCCAGTTGCTCTGTTTCCATTGCTGCAGCCACCCCCACAGAGCATTTGCCACCATCCATGAGTCAGTATAAAGATACAATGCTGGCCATTTTTCTCTTTCGGCGATCTCTAGGGCTAGTTGTATGGCTTTTACTTCTGCATACTGACTCGACTCGCCTTCCCCTTCCATGGCCTCCACAACTCGTCGTGTGGGACTCCACACAGCAGCTTTCCATTTCCGATGGCTCCCTACCACACGGCAGGATCCGTCAGTAAACAACACATACTGCTTTTTGTCTTCTGGCAACTCATTGTATGGTGGTGCCTCTTCAGCACGGGTTATCTCTTCTGTTGGCACTCCGAAATCTCTGCCTTCCGGCCAGTCCATAATCTCTTCCAGGATTCCCGGGCGATTAGGTTTTCCCATTCGAGCCCGCTGTGTAATTAACGCTATCCACTTACTCCATGTAGCATCAGTTGCATGGTGTGTAGTGGGAATTTTCTCTTTGAACATCCAATGTAACACAGGTAGCCGCGGTGCCAAGAGGAGCTGTGCTTCTGTACCCACAACTTCTGAAGCAGCTCGAACACCCTCATATGCTGTAAGTATTTCTTTTTCAGTTGGGGTGTAATTGGCTTCTGATCCTCGATAGCCCCGACTCCAGAAGCCCAGAGGTCGACCTCGAGTTTCTTCTGGGGTTTTCTGCCAAAGGCTCCAAGTGAGGCCATGCTCCCCAGCTGCAGTGTACAGTATGTTTTGCACAGCTGGTCCAGTACGGACAGGCCCAAGGGCTACTGCACGAGCTATTTCTTGTTTGATTTGTTCAAATGCCTGTTGTTGCTCGGGGCCCCACTCGAAATAGTTTCTCTTTCGAGTCACTCGATATAGAGGACTCACAAGCTGACTATAGCCTGGCACATGCATTCTCCAGAATCCCACGAGGCCTAGGAAAGCTTGCGTTTCTTTTTTGCTAGTTGGCGGAGACATTGCTGTTATTTTATTGATCACATCCATTGGAATATGGCGACGTCCATCCTGCCATTTTACCCCCAAGAACTGGATTTCCTGTGCAGGCCCCTTGACCTTGCTCTGTTTAATGGCAAAACCAGCTTTCAGGAGAATTTGGATTACTTTCTTCCCTTTCTCAAAAACTTCTTCTGCTGTGTTGCCCCACACGAGGATGTCGTCAATGTACTGAAGGTGCTCAGGAGCTCCCCCTTTCTCTAGTGCAGACTGGATCAGTCCATGGCAGATGGTAGGGCTGTGTTTCCACCCCTGGGGCAGCCGATTCCAGGTGTATTGGATGCCCCTCCAAGTGAAAGCAAACTGCGGCCTGCATGTTGCTGCCAAAGGGATGGAGAAAAATGCATTAGCAATATCAATTGTGGCATACCACTTGGCTGCCTTCGACTCTAGTTCGTACTGAAGTTCTAGCATGTCCGGCACAGCAGCACTCAGTGGTGGCGTGACTTCATTCAGGCCTCGATAGTCCACTGTTAGCCTCCACTCGCCGTTAGACTTTCGTACTGGCCATATAGGACTATTAAAGGGTGAGCGAGTCTTGCTGATTACTCCTTGACTCTCCAGTCAGTGAACCAACTCATGGATGGGAATCAGGGAGTCTCGGTTGGTGCGATATTGCCGTCGGTGCACCGTTGTAGTAGCAATTGGTACCTGTTGTTCTTCAACCTTCAGCAATCCTACAACAGAAGGGTCTTCTGAAAGGCCAGGCAGGGTAGACAGCTGCCTAATCTTCTCTGTGCTTAAAGCAGCTATGCCAAAAGCCCACCGATATCCTTTTGGATCCTTGAAGTACCCTCTCTTGAGGTAGTCTATGCCAAGGATACACGGAGCCTCTGGGCCAGTCACAATGGGATGCTTTTGCCACTCATTCCCAGTTAGACTCACTTCAGCTTCCAGTACAGATAGTTGTTGGGATCCCCCTGTCACTCCAGAGATACAGATGAGTTCTTTCCCTTGGTAGCCTGATGGCATTAAGGTACATTGTGCGCCAGTGTCCACTAGAGCATTGTATTCTTGTGGTTCTGATGCGCCAGGCCATCGAATCCACACAGTCCAATAAATCCGGTTATCCCTCTCCTCTACCTGGCCAGAGGCAGGGCCCCTCTAGTCCTGGTTGGAGCGTCTGCCACTTAATTCTTGCAAATGAGAGGCAGAGGTCCCTTCATCAGGGTCAAGAATAACATCAGCTCTTCTACTGTCTCTGGGGTACTGCCCAATAGAAACTGGAGCAGCATTTCTCTTAGGAGCCCCTCTTCTTGCTGCTGTATTTCCTTTCAGTTCACGTACACGAGCAGCTAGGGTTGAAGTAGGTACACCATCCCATTTCCTCATATCTTCCCCATGGTCACGCAAATAAAACCACAAGGTGCCACGTGGTGTGCGTCTTGGGTACTCTCTCTCTTGAGCAGGCAAATGCTGATTCTTAGTGGCTGAAATATCACTCTGTCTAGATGAGGGGGAATATGGGGAATATGCTCGTTCAAGCTGGTCAAATCTTTCAGACAGTTTCTTCACAGCTGAGACACAGGACTGTAGCGGAGCAGAGAAATTGTCTTCATATTTTTGAAGCTGGCAGGACAGATTATACACTGTTGGTCCCATCCCCTCATCCCAGTTAAATATTGCCAGTGTACTGGCATGTGCTGATGGTGCACTCCGCACAAATTTACGCCACATGGATGTTGTGCACTGGACTTCATCGGGGTCTTGAGGTGTCTGGGCATTGTCCAAATCACTATAAATCATCTCCCGCACAGCTAATTCCCGCAGATGCTGGATACCCTTATCTATAGTGGTCCACTTGCCTACGTGATATACTATATCTTCCTTATGGGGATATCTTTCTCTCACAGCTGCCAGGAGTCGTCTCCAGAGGCTGAGGGCCTGTGCTCCTCTCCCGATTACTTTGTCAATTACCCTTTCTCTAGAGAGGGATCCCAGCTGCTTGGCTTCATTGCCTTCTAATTGTTGGCTATTGGCCCCAGCATCCCAGCATCGAAGCAGCCAGGTGAGGATGTGTTCACCTGGGCGTCGACCATAATCCTTTCGTATTTCTCGCAACTCACTCAGGGATAAGGATCGAGTGATTTCTGATTCCTTTATGATTTCCATCTCTTCTTCCTGCTGTTTTTGTGATGGCTCTGCTTTAGAGGTGCCTGCCATTTCCCCTTCTCCCTCCTTCTTAGGAGAGGCGTCTTCCCTTACTAAACGAGTTGACCTCCGTTTCCATTGTTTTGACTTGACTATGGGGGCAACTGATACCACAGTCGGTTGGTCCTCTGGGTCAGCCACAGCATGTGTTACTTGGTCATCAGATTCAGAGACTTCCTCCCTCTCTTCAAGTTGCTGGATGATGTTAAACAGTGTTTGATAGGAGTAAGCCAGGACCCAGCACAATGCTGCAAGCTGTCGTTCTCCGGCATTATCAGGATCAGGACATACAACTCTCAAACATTCTACCAGGTTTTTGGGATTTAACACTTGCTCAGGGGTGAAGTTCAAAACTATTGGAGGAGACACTCGTGACAGGTATCTGCCAACATCATCCCACACACCTTGCCACTCGCCACAAGACTGTTTCGAGACAGATTCACAAGTAAGCTTTCTAAACAATCGACTAATCTTAGAGAGAAAATGAAACCTGTTATTCAGAATTAGAAAGAGCAATACATGGGTTACAGATGGATCTTCAAAATACTCCCAAACTGTTGTAATTAGCCCACTGTGAAAGAAGGGAAAAGTACCATTCCTAATATTATTAACAAACTGGTGTCCAGATGAGGAAAGGAAGGCAGTGTAGTTCTGAATATTCTCTAAAAGATAGTTTCCATGAGACCCAAATGATAACAGCGCAGAGCCTGAATTCCAGATTAAACTCAAGGTCAGTGCTTGGCAGCACAGCGAATTAAAAAAAGTGAACACAGATTGTAGCACTTTGTCGGATCGTATATATAGGAGAAAGGAGAATATGACACGGATTGCATGACATATGATCAAAGCCATTATTAACAGGACAACGAACATGATTACTAGTAAGTAAGTGTGTTAGTTGTACGCGTTTTAATCAATTCTATTGTTATCTCAACCCTTCGAGCCCCACGTTGGGCGCCAAAAAGGACTGTGGTGGTTTTACCGTGCTGGGCAGCTAAACCCCACAACCGCTCTCTCACTCTCCCTCTTTTTAGATGAGGAGGGGGAGAAGTAAAGCAAAGAACAACTCACGGGTTGAGATAAGAATAATTTAATTAAAGGGAAATAATAATAATAATAATAATTAAATAAAGATTATTATGAACTAAACAATTTAACTAAGGGAAATAAAAAGGGAAAGGGGAAAAGGGAGGGGGAAAGGGAAAATAAAAAGAAGGGAGGAAAACAAACAAAATAAATGAAGGCTATGTGGAAGTGCAGAGGAAAGAAATTACTCTCTACTTCCCACAAATGAGCGATGATTGACCACGTCCTTGAAGCAGGGCCTCAACGCACGTAGCCGGTGTTCGGGAGGAGGACCGACGTTCTCACAACGAGAGCCCACCCCTCCCCTCTTCTTCCTGTTTCCACCTTTTATTGCTGAGTGTGACATCACATGGTATGGAATATCCCTTTGGTTGGTTTAGGTCAGCTGCCCTGGTGATGTTTCTCTTCTCACTTTTTGCCCACCCCCTAGGAGGGTTAGAGAGAGGCCCGATGCTGTGCCACTGCTGCTCAGCAGTAGACACAACACTGGTGTGATAACACTGCTGTTCCAGCTATAAGTGCAGAATACAGCACTGTATGGGCTGCTGCCGGGAAAGTTAACATTCCAGTCAGACCCAGTACAGGGACCAGGACTGGGGACCAGGACTGGGGACCAGGCAAGGTAAAAGGAGTCCTCAAGCTCCCCATCCCAACCCAAATCAAATTTTTAACCCCTAAGCACTTACCTGCCAGCTTCTGAATTTGACTCACTGACGAACAACTTCACAGGGAAGTAGCACCACCAGGGTTTTCCTGTTCTGAGTAGTCAGCGCCGTTATTACTAGCTCATAGTGTCTCCAAAAGTATTTCTCAGAGATGGAAGAAAACACGAAGAAAAAGCAGCCTATTTGGGAACACTAAGTCCATTTCACCAGGACAGTAGAAGAGCACCCTAAGTAACCTGAACCTCAAACTCCTCGGGAGTGGCAATTCTTCCCATAACTCCTCATGCTTCCTATATAGCAAAGGTCAAATGAGCCCCACCTGGCAGATTTCACTTCACATGTTTGGAGTCATGAGACTTTGTGGAATAGGCTCATCAACCTCGTTTCAGTGTTTAAGGTTCAATTGCTCCTTATTGCTAACAGAAACAACCTGACAAGGGGCTTAGTGGTTAGAGTTGACCTAATGAATTAAATACAAAAGGCATGTGTAAGGGTCATCTTTCTGCTAGTCATTCTGTGAGGAAAATTAGTACAGAGCCTGTTAAAATAAGATAAGTCAACATAAAGAGAAGAAATAAATAAAAGAAAAAAAGAAAATGACCTAAAAGGCAAAATTGCCGTCATAGATTTTCATCTGTCTCGTCACAACAGATAAGGAATATAGCAATCAGAAAGACTTTACTTGACATTAATGTTGCTTAAATTTTCTTTTCTGAGATCTCTTCTCCATGCAGGACTTTTCAAAATCTAGCGCCATGACCTCCGACTGCAGTATTTACTTTGGCTGCATATCTATCACGTATAAATGCCAGGATCCGGGTCCTCACTCCCTATTCAGGTCAAGGACCGGGCTGAAAGTTTTGGCTTTAATTTGGTTACACGACTACATTGCTGTCGTCGTGGTTTCCCCCAGCCAGCAGCTAAGCACCGCACAGCCGTTCGTTCACTCAAGGCTTGTTGGAGCTGTGCCAGGGGGAACAATGGCAAGGCCGGGGGATAAGGCAATGGCCCAGCTGAAGTGCATCTACACCAATGCACGCAGCATGGGTAACAAACAGGAGGAGCTGGAAGCCATCGTGCAGCAGGCAGGCTACGACTTGGTTGCCATCACGGAGACGTGGTGGTGAGACCACTCTCATGACTGGAGTGCTGCAATGACTGGCTATAAGCTCTTCAGAAGGGACAGGCAGCACACAAGGGGGGGTGGTGTGGCTCTCTATAGTAGAGAATCTTTCGATGTTGTGGAACTCGAGGCTGGGAATGACAAGGTTGAGTCCCTTTGGGTTAGGATCGGCGGGAAGGCCAACAAGGCTAGCGCCCTGGTCGGGGTCTGTTACAGACCGCCGAACCAGGACGAGGAGACGGATGAGGAGTTCTACAGGCAGCTGACAGAAGCTGCGAAATCGTCGGCGCTTGTTCTCGTGGGGGACTTCAACTTCCCTGACGTATCCTGGAAGCACAACACAGCCCAGAGAAAGCAGTCTAGGAGGTTTCTGGAGAGCGTGGAAGATAGCTTCCTGACACAGCTGGTTAGTGAGCCTACCAGGGGCGGTGCCCCGTTAGACCTTCTCTTCACAAACAGAGAAGGACTGGTGGGAGATGTGGTGGTCGGAAGCTGTCTTGGGCAGAGTGACCACGAAATGGTGGAGTTCTCTATTCTTGGCGAGGCCAGGAAGGGGACCAGTAAAACCGCTGTATTGGACTTCCGGAGGGTTGACTTTGAGCTGCTCAGGACACTGGTTGGTAGAGTCCCTTGGGAGGCGGTTCTGAAGGGCAGACGAGTCCAGGAAGGCTGGGCGCTCTTCAAGAAGGAAATCTTAATGGCGCAGGAGCGGTCTGTCCCCACGTGCCCAAAGACGAGCCGGCGTGGAAGAAGACCGGCCTGGCTCAACAGAGACTTGCAGCTTGAGCTTAGGAGACAAAAGAGGGTTTATAATCTTTGGAAGAAAGGGCGGGCCACTGAGGAGGACTATAAGGATGTTATGAGGCTGTGCAGGGACAAAATTAGAAAGGCCAAGGCTCATCTGGAGCTCAACCTGGCTACTGCCGTTAAAGACAACAAAAAATCTTTTTGCAAATACATCGACGCAAAACGGAGGACTAAGGAGAATCTCCCTCCTTTACTGGATGCGGGGGGAAACCTTGTTACAAAAGATGAGGAAAAGGCGGAGGTGCTTAATGCCTTCTTTGCCTCAGTCTTCAGCGGCAATACAGGTTGTTCTCTGGATACCCAGTACCCTGAGCTGGCGGAAGGGGATGGGGAGCAGAATGTGGCCCTCACTATCCACGAAGAAATGGTTGGCGACCTGCTACGGCACTTGGATGTGCGCAAGTCGATGGGGCCGGATGGGATCCACCCGAGGGTACTGAGAGAACTGGCAGAGGAGCTGGCCAAGCCGCTTTCCATCATTTATCAGCAGTCCTGGCTATCGGGGGAGGTCCCAGTTGACTGGCGGCTAGCAAACGTGACGCCCATCTACAAGAAGGGCCGGAGGGCAGACCCGGGGAACTATAGGCCTGTCAGTTCGACCTCAGTGCCAGGGAAGCTCATGGAGCAGATTATCTTGAGAGTCATCATGCGGCACTTGCAGGGCAAGCAGGCGATCAGGCCCAGTCAGCATGGGTTTATGACAGGCAGGTCCTGCTTGACGAACCTGATCTCCTTCTATGACAAAGTGACGCGCTTGGTGGATGAGGGAAAGGCTGTGGATGTGGTCTACCTTGACTTCAGCAAGGCTTTTGACACCGTTTCCCACAGCATTCTCCTCAAGAAACTGGCTGCTCTTGGCTTGGACTGGCGCACGCTTCGTTGGGTTAGAAACTGGCTGGATAGCCGGGCCCAAAGAGTCGTGGTGAATGGAGTCAAATCCAGTTGGAGGCCGGTCACTAGTGGCGTTCCCCAGGGCTCGGTGCTGGGGCCAGTCCTCTTTAGTATCTTCATCGATGATCTGGTTGAGGGCATTGAGTGCACCCTCAGTAAGTTCGCAGATGACACCAAGTTAGGTGCGTGTGTCGATCTGCTCGAGGGTAGGAAGGCTCTGCAGGAGGATCTGGATAGGCTGGACCGATGGGCTGAGGTCAACTGCATGAAGTTCAAGAAGGCCAAGTGCCGGGTCCTGCACCTGGGGCGCAATAACCCCAAGCAGAGCTACAGACTGGGAGAGGAATGGTTGGAAAGCTGCCTGGTGGAGAAGGACCTGGGAGTATTGGTTGACAGTCGGCTGAATATGAGCCAGCAGTGTGCTCAGGTGGCCAAGAAGGCCAACGGCATCCTGGCTTGTATAAGAAGCAGTGTGGCCAGCAGGGCTAAGGAAGTGATCGTCCCCCTGTACTCGGCTCTAGTGAGGCCGCACCTCGAGTAGTGTGTTCAGTTTTGGGCCCCTCGCTACAAGAAGGACATCGAGGTGCTCGAGCGAGTCCAGAGAAGGGCAACGAAGCTGGTGAGGGGTCTGGAGAACAAGTCCTACGAGGAGCGGCTGAGGGAGCTGGGCTTGTTCAGCCTGGAGAAGAGGAGGCTCAGGGGCGACCTTATCGCTCTCTACAGGTACACAAAAAGGAGGCTGTAGCGAGGTGGGGTTGGTCTGTTCTCCCACGTGCCTGGTGACAGGACGAGGGGGAATGGGCATAAGTTGTGCCAGGGGAGTTTTAGGTTGGATGTTAGGAAGAACTTCTTTACCAAAAGGGTTGTTAGACATTGGAACGGGCTGCCCAGGGAAGTGGTGGAGTCACCATCCCTGGAGGTCTTTAAAAGACGTTTAGACGTTGAACTTAGGGATATGGTTTAGTGGAGGACTGTTAGTGTTAGGTCAGAGGTTGGACTCGGTGATCTTGAGGTCTCTTCCAACCTAGAAATTCTGTGATTCTGTGACTCTGTGTCCATCCTAATCCGCAACATAGCACCCTACCAGCTCCTAGGAGGAAAATTAACTCTATCCTAGCTGAAAGCAGGACAGCTGTTTTCTGGCAGGTCGTGGGGAGAAGATTGGCTGGCTTGGGGGAGCTTCCGTACACGTGGCTTTTAGGCTGCAGCCAGCGTGTTCCTCTAGATCTGGAAGTTTGAAGATGGCGGAGTGGTTGGAAAGCTGCCTGGCAGAGAAGGACCTGGGAGTATTGGTGGATAGTGGGCTGAATATGAGCCAGCCCACTCAGGTGCTCAGGTGGCCAAGAAGGCCAACAGCATCCTGGCTTGCATAAGAAGCAGTGTGGCCAGCAGGTCTAGGGAAGCGATTGTCCCCCTGGACTCGGCTCTAGTGAGGCCGCACCTCAAGTACTGTGTTCAGTTTTGGGCCCCTCGCTACAAGAAGGACATCGAGGTGCTCGAGCGAGTCCAGAGAAGCGCCACAAAGCTGGTGAGGGGTCTGGAGAACAAGTCCTACGAGGAGCGGCTGAGGGAGCTGGGCTTGTTCAGCCTGGAGAAGAGGAGGCTCAGGGGCGACCTTATCACACTCTACAGGTACACAAAAAGGAGGCTGTAGCGAGGTGGGGGTTGGTCAATTTTCCCACGTGCCTGGTGACAGGACGAGGAGAAATGGCCTAAAGTTGTGCCAGGGGAGGTTTAGGTTGGATATTAGGAAGAACGTCTTTACTGAAAGGGCTGCTAGGCATTGGAATGGGCTGCCCAGGGAAGTGGTGGAGTCACCATCCCTGGAGGTCTTTAAAAGACATTTAGATGTAGAGCTCAGTGATATGGTTTAGTGGAGGACTGTTAGTGTTAGGTCAGAGGTTGGACTCGGTGATCTTGGAGGTCTCTTCCAACCTAGATAATTCTGTGTTTCTGTTGCAGTCTCCCAGCTCAGAGACAACCACCTATTAGTCTGGCGCAACGGATTTGCGTGTTCCTTGCACTAGCTGTTCCTTCACCTCCTCTTCACATACAAGGACACGCGGTCTCTTTCATGCTCCTTCAGGAGTAAACAAGCCAGGAGAGATGAAAGCCTCTTTCTTCAGGTCACTAAGATCCCTGCCTTTGGTTTCATTGAGAAGTCAGGCCCTAACAACTCAAGTGTCTTCTGGACGGTGTTTCTTCGGGGTAGGATCATTTCATTTCCCTTTTGAAGACTTACAGGGATGTAGTAGCAAAGGCCTAAAACGGTACCTGAGGCACAGGCTACTTTTCAGCCTGCAGCAGACTATAGGTATGATATCATCCCTATATCATATACCGCGTTATCGTATCAGGAAACGTAGAAAACTGCCTGTTGCTTCTCAGGTTTAAAGTTTTCCCTTAAAAGGTGCAAGCAAAGGTGTAATCAGCTGTTTGAGTACAATTCTCACGTATACATGAACATTTTCCTCTCCCCTTCCCAACTTGGAGTGCAACAGTTTTCATCACACTGTTATAAATTCCGAGTCAACTTAGCTTTATGAGATTCATTTATGGGGTTAATAAAAGGCAAGTAAAGAGCGCTGGGTGCGCAGGGAGTCTGGGCTCCTCCAACACGCACACACATTACATCAGGCAGCAGCTTTTTCTGCTCCTAGGCTAATACATGTTCATTACTACTTCTGGAAAAGGCAGGGTTATTATAATCAGTTCCCGGATTCTGAACCCTCCCACTGGCGCATGCGTATCAGTCCCCGGTGGTCCCTCTGGGGGTCTCTCGCGCTGAAGGCTCATAGTCTTCCTCCCAGGCTTTGTCCTTGTCCTTCTCCTTTGTCCATCTTGGCCGGATATCAGGCATTGCCTCTAACTCTATACAAGAAAGAGAGAGAAGCACACCTTTCTACTCTGTCAGCTACTGGCAGATCTAGAGAGAGAAAAAAAAAAAAAAAAGTTAATTAAAAAGTAATGTTGTTTTAAGGCATTTCACCAAATATGTAATATTTTGTAGAAACCAGACAACAAATGAAAGGGAAGAAGAAACCGTAGAAGGCACTTGCATGGCCTTAATTTACATGGCAATGGACAACAGCGACAATCTGCATTGATTTGTAAGTGCCTTACACCATTCACCCTTGAGACAGAAAACTGGGATTCCCATATGACGTAAGGGGAGTGCAGTCCCTCTCAAAATACAAGAGCCTGGGGGACGCTACTGAGTACTGAAAACGTTAATACTGAAAACGTTAAGGCCAGGCAGCACCGAACTTAACAGAGAAGGGAGGCTGAGTCTCCCTGGCTGTTCACGTAACAGACAAGAGCCTCAGCTTTTCGCCCTAAGCAACGATTCGTAGTGCCAGGCGGGGAACTAGTTCTTCTTAAGCCAGGGACCACTTCAGCATCTTTAAAGCTACAGAAAGGCTTAAAGGCTCTGTGGAATCATGTTCCTGGCGCAAAAATCTGGGGACCAGGACTGGGCAAGTGGGGCACAAGTGTGTTGGGGAGCAAGCTCTCTGGGCTGATTACCAGGGCTTTAAACTAGGTTTGATGGGGGAAGGGAGGGGAGCTAAAGGTGACAGAGAAGGGCTGGGGGAAGTCCTCACTACTGTTATAGATGCCTCAGTCTTCAAAATAGGACTACAAACAAACTTTACAATTTATTAAAGGAATAGAGGTAAGCAAACTGCGCTGGGAGTCTCTGATCCACCCAGATGCACACCAGTTACATCAAGCAGCTGATTTTTATGCTCCTAGGCTAACACATATTCATTACTACTTCTAAAAAAAAAAAACAGGGTTATTATAATTAGTTTCCTGAATCCAAACACTCCTACTGGAGCATGCGTTAACAGTCTCCGGTGGTCCCTCTGGGGGTCTCTCATGCTGAAGGCTCGTAGTCTTCCTCCCTCTTGTCCTTCTCCTTTGTCCATCTTGGCTGCACGTCAGAGACTTGTGCAGCGTCCCCTGCAAGCTTTGTCTTTTAATCGTTCTTCAGTTTTCCCCGTCTCCTTAATCTCCTGGCCAGATATCAGAGGCTTGCATGGTGTCCCATGCAATAGTCATAATAGTTAGCAGCTATTCTGAACCGCCCCCCCCCCCACCTCCGGTACCAGATATCAGAGACTTCAAGGAAAAGCCTACAAATACATTTCCCTTCAAGCTCTCTATTGACACGAATCTGTTTTTCTTAGACACATGGTTATACAAGGGTCTGTAGGACAGGAGGTCACATTCATCATAGCATGCGGCCCTAGCATTGTTCCATATTGACACGAATCAGATGAACACATTTCACAATCCCCCATCTCCTTTTTCATGGCATTGATTTGTGGTTTCCTTTCCAATCAAGTCAATACTTGCCGAATTGATACCAATTGATACCAATTTTGGATCTTTGTTTGTTTTTATTATCATCAGGGAATGGGTTTTCTCCTTCCCTGGTTCTGGGTCAACAGGTACCGCAGATACTTGCATTCCCTGTATAACAGAGTGTATTAGTCTGGTAATACAAGGCATTAAACATGGAATTATTAACAATCCTCCACATATCCCCAGTACAACCATCCTTATTTTAGCAAGCCAATCACCACCCATAAAGCCCCCCTCCCATCACCCGCTTAGTTCGATTCCATTTGAGATCTGAACTGGGACGTGTGCAAGTTTCTTCACTTCTTTTACAAGTTCATTTACAGCTTTTTTTTCCTGTTGTGGTTTAACCCAGCGGGCAGCTAAACAACACATGGCTGTTCGCTCACCTCCCCCCCTCCTTCTCTGGGATGGGAGAGAGAAACGGGAAAGTGAAGCCCGTGAATTGAGATAAAGACAAGAAAATAATAACAACAATAATAATAATGACAATCATGAAGATAATAGTACTACTAGTAATAATGTGTACGAAACAAGTGATGCACAATGCAATTGCTCACCACCCACTGCCCGATGCCCAGCCTAACCCCGAGCATTCCGGCCCTCCTCCCAGCTCTTGCACCCCCAGCCTACCTGCTGGCAGGAGAGAGTGAGAAGCTGAAGTGTCCTTGGCTAGGTGTAAGCACTGCTCTGCAACAATTAAAACATCAGCATATTATCAGCACTCTTCTCATCCTAAGCCAGAACATAGCATTCTACCAGCTACTAGGAAGAAACACCCTCATCATCAATCTCTAAACAGCAATTACTAAGGTTAAATTTTCCACAGACTTCTTCTCTAGTAAATAATCCAAAGCTAAGCGATTTTGATACAAAGCAGTTCTCATCTTGGTATTTTGCTTTGCCATTAATCCAAGTGTTGGCATTAGCACCTGTTTTAGTATTCTGCACTAGCTCCTGGCATCAGCACATGGTTTAGGGGAAATGTTAGAAATGTTAACATTAGCACATATTTTAGTATCCTGCACCATCTCTTTTTAAGGAGTCACTGTCTTTAGATAAATGTTGTAGTGTTTCCCAGGTAATATACTATCAATGAGATCCTAATCTGATAAAGAGACGCGAGATTCTTCACAGGAAGATCCTGAGGATGAACAGGTACACCTCGACCTTTGATAAGAACTTGGAAGATGGCAAAATAACATGGAGAGTTGGAAAGAGCATGCGCAGAGAAGAAAGGTGAATAGTTCAGCAGGGAGGAAGACTCTTTACTTCATCATGAAGACCACCAGGAAGACCACCAGACGGTGCTGCGCATGTGCAAGTAGGGAGGAGTCAAGGGAGGAGTCAC
This sequence comes from Somateria mollissima, assembly GCA_951411735.1. Taxonomy (NCBI): domain Eukaryota; kingdom Metazoa; phylum Chordata; class Aves; order Anseriformes; family Anatidae; genus Somateria; species Somateria mollissima. Next base: position 16,805 of record CATOCB010000158.1, read on the forward strand.
TGAGCTTGATGTTGCAGCTTGAAATGAATATGTATGAATTTATGTATCTCCAAGAATATAAATTTGCGGTGGGGATGTAACGGGATTTGAAGCCAGATTTGGGCACCTGCCCCTGGTTTCCAGCGCTGAATAAAGCACCTTCATATAATCACGTTGTGGTTATGTGTCTGCTACGCTAACATTTTGGCGACCCAGATGGGACGGCGTGGGCACTGCTGAGGCGGATCGTGTTTCGATTACGCTCCAGCCGGCACCGGGGAGTTTCTCGGGGAGCCATCGACCGCAACCGACCTCCTCTGCTCACGACGTACCACGGGATAGGTAAGCAAAGGTGCTTTCTGGTTTTCGGTACCGATCTGGTCTGGAAAGCCTGCCGGTCAGACGTGGCGAAAGCCACGCTCGGTTGGGCAGGAAGCTTCCAGGGTAAGCCTAGGCGCCGTCCGTCAGACGGAGTGAAAGCTCCGCAGGTTCGGCATTGGAGGTCAGTATTGGTAATTGTGTTGGTTTGTGTCGAAAGGGGGGAGGGGGGGTCGGCACGATATCGGGTGAAGCACACTGCTGTTCCGACAGCTTTTAGGGAAGTGTGCTGCCGCTTAGGCGGCACCTCGTTGCTTCGGCAACCCTTGCTGCTATAGTAATTCTCAGATCCTGTGAAGCACACCGCTGTTCCGACAGCTTTTAGGGAAGTGTGCTGCCGCTTAGGCGGCACCTCGTTGCTTCGGCAACCCTTGCTGCTATAGTAATTCTCAGATCCTGTTACTGTGATTACTGTCAATAAGGTTATAAGATTGTCATGAAAGCGCTAAAAGAGATTTTGGGTCAGGATGCTCCTATCCCATGGACATCCCCACTCGGGTGCTTATTAGCACATTGGAAAGAGTGCGGTTTTCGTCAAGAAATGCGAAAAGGGAAATTGATTGACTATTGTAATGGCTGGTGGCCGCAATACAAGCTAGAGGATCAAGAGACTTGGCCCGAGAATGGCACACTACAGTATAATACAATTTTACAGTTAATGTTGTTTTGTAAAAAGGAAGGAAAAGATGACGAGCTTCCATATGTAGAATTGTTCTTTTATTTGCGCCGAAAACCTGAATGGCAGCGTGCCTGCGGAATAATGGTGTTTAATACCCTAAATGAGAATCGTTGTTGTGCGTGTGCTAAGGAGGGACGTTGCATACAGCACCAGGCAATAGAAAATAGTAAACATAATGGAGAAATGAATGATGGAAATGTAGATTTGGAAATTGCGCCGTTAGCTCTGGAAGAACGGGCAGAGGAGGAAGAGGAAAATGAGGAAAGGTCCCCGACTTTAGCCTCTCCTGTCTCATGTAGAACTCGACAACGGCAGAGAGTAGGAGGGATTGTGGATGAACGGGGGGGGAAGATAATTGCACCCCTCCGGCAGGGAGTAGGAGCGGAAGGACCGGTATATGTTAAGGCACCCTTCTCGGCCGGAGATTTAGTAATTTGGAAACAGGCAGCCGGAACTTATAGAGAAAATCCGGACAAAGTTGCAAGAGTGGTGAAAACGATAATCAAAACTCAGAATCCAGATTGGGATGATTTACAGGTAATTTTAGATACCTTAATGGATTCAACAGAAAAAGATATGGTTTTGCGGGCAGCCAAGGAAAGAGCTCGAGAAGAGATACGAAACGGGCTAGTACCTGGAAATCTGGACCAGAATTTTCCCACTGAAGACCCCCAGTGGCATTATAATACAGGGGACGGAATAAGGAGATTAAAGAGATATCAGGACTGGGTCCAGATCGGGGTGCAAAATGCTATGCCCCGAACTATAAATTGGTCAAGATTATATAATGTTAGGCAAGAAAGGACGGAATCACCATCTGCCTTTTTGGAAAGATTAAAAGAAACGGCCAGAAAATACACAGACTTGGATGTGGAAACCGAACAAGCTAAGACCCAGCTAGCTCTTATTTTCTTAGGACAAGCCCAGGAAGATATTAGGAAGAAATTGCAGAAATTGGAAGGCGCAGATCTGAGGGATTTGGATAGACTGTTGGAGATTGCTTGGAAAGTGTGTAACAATAGAGAAAAGGAGGCAGCCAAAAGGCAACAACAGAATTTATTGGCAGTTGTCCAGGGAAGAGAACGGGGAGGGTTAAGAGGAAGAGGTCGAGGGAATATGAATAGTCGAGGTAGAGGAGCAGAGAGAGGTTATCCAGGTTCGGGAGGAAATGGGCTGGGTCTCAACCAATGTGCCCATTGTAAGGAAGAAGGCCACTGGAAAAATGAATGTCCTCTTCGACAACAGCCAATGATTGGTAGAGGGAATCCATTCCGAAATCAGGAAATAGCCAAAGCAATGGTCCTGGGGGATTATAGCAGCTGACCAGGAAACCAGAGAGAAGCAGGAGAGCCCCTAGTGGCAATTCATACAGGAAATAGGGAAGTAAAGTTTCTAGTTGATACAGGGGCAACGTACTCAGTACTTAATAGATTAGATGGCAAAATAGGGGAAAGAAAGACAGCTATCGTAGGTGCCACCGGGAAGGAGGAAATACGGCCATTCCTACAACCCCTCGATTTACGGTTTTGTCCTGGTTTCAGTTAGAACAGAGTTAATTTTCTTCCTAGTAGCTGGTAGAATGCTATGTTTTGGCTTAGGAGGAGAAGAGTGCTGATAACACCCTGATGTTTTAATTGTTGCAGAGCAGTGCTTATACTAAGCCAAGGACATCTCAGCTTCTTGCTCTGTCCTGCCAACGGGCAGGCTGGGGGTGCAGCAAGAGCTGGGAGGGGACAGACCTAGGACAGGTGACCCAAACTAGCCAAAGAGGTATTCCATACCATCTGACGTCATGCTAAACTATATATAGGGGTGGCTAGCCGGGGGAGGGGGGCCGCACTGCTCGGGGTTAGGCTGGGCATCGGTCAGCGGGTGGTGAGCAATTGCATTGTGCATCACTTGTTTGTACACATTATTAATAGTAGTACTATTATCATCATTGTGTTATTATTATTATTGTTATTATTATTATTATTATTATTATTATTATTTTCCAGTCTTATTAAACTGTCTTTATCTCAACTCACGGGCTTCACTTTCCATTTCTCTCCCCCGTCCCAGAGAGGGAGGGGGGAGGGTGAGCGAACGGCTGTGTGGTGTTTAGCTGCCGGCCGGGTTAAACCATGACAGTCTGTTTTGGCGCCCAACGTGGGGCTCGAAAGGTTGAGATAACGGCAGATCTGATCAGAGTGTGTTAGACTAAAATTGGTATAAGTATTAGACCTGCTTAATAGTCACTTGTCCTAATGCTGATTGCTTTAATCTCAAGTCTGCTGCGCCTGTTTTCCAAATTGAGTATTATAGCACATTATTTTCCGTATGTGCTCTCTGTCATGTTGTTTATCCTCTCCGGGCCCTGGTTTCAGATCATTGTGGTACTGTGTGTTGTAACAGTGGCTTATGAGACGATGAAATATCTGGTCATGACTCTAACTTGGTATTTGTACTCAGTAACATTGTCGACTCTATACTTTGGAAACTGTATCTTGGAAACTATTAGCAATTATACCTGTTGCCTTTTTTCATTAGGGAGTCAATCTGTGGAGGGGAAAGGGGAAGATATTTTTTCTTACTCGATCACTCTCCCTTTCTCCTTCACCACCCCCTTATCCTCCTTGATCACTGATCACTCTCCCTTTCTCCTTCACCACCCTCTTATCCTCCGAGCTTGTTACAATAGCTCTCCAAGATATTGAATATCCTTGGGATACTCAGACCAGCATGGTCTTGTTGTTATGCCTCCTGAATGTGCTTCAGGTTTTGCTTAAAGTTAAACAACTACTTAGGAAGCTCATCCGGAGATCTGCCCGGAGGCAGTATAGTTGTGGGTGGCAGGGAGTATGGGAGGATATGGGCAGGCATCTAGAGCAGTTGGCACCCCCAGTGTTTTGGAAATTCACCCCTGAACAACTGCAAACTCCTAAAAAACTGGCAGAATGTTTGAAAAAAAGGTGTCATGACTCTGGCAGTTCCAAAGTAACACAAATCATTGTAACGTGCTGGGGCCTGGCTCATGCCTATCGAGCTGCCATTGATACTGCTATCAACTTAGTGACAGACTCTGCGGCTACTCCAAGTCCTGTGACAGATCCGATGGCCACTGCGACCCCTACGGTGGACTCTGCAGCCGCTCCAGTTCCAGCTCCTGCAGACACTCCAGTTCCAGTTCCTGTAGCTGCTCCAGCTCCGGTTCCTGCAGCTGCTCCAGTTCCAGCTCCTGCAGACACTCCAGTTCCAGTTCCTGTAGCTGCTCCAGCTCCGGTTCCTGCAGCTGCTCCAGTTCCAGCTCCTGCAGACACTCCAGTTCCAGCTCCTGCAGCCGCTCCAGTTCCAGTTCCTGCAGCTGCTCCAGCTCCTGCAGCTGCTCCAGCTCCTGTGGCTGGGTCAGAGAAACGAGCTGTAGCAGTGCAAGTTGACCCTGCACAGGGTATTCCAACCCCTGTGGCAGACTCTGTAACGGGGTCAGAGAAACGAGCTGTAGCAGTGCAAGTTGCCCCTGTAGAGAAGGTGAAAAAATGGTATAGAGATTCAAGTCGTTTAGAACGCAGAGAGTCTTCTGCCAAATCTAGGTATAGAGACGACGATGCTGGGCCATCAGGGATTCAGGAGGAGGAAGATGAGGATGCCGAAAAATCAACAGTAACTACCCGAAACCTATACGAGCGTGAGCTACGAGATGTGCGAAAAGATTTTGGTCGCTGTATAGGTGAGCAGCTTGTCACCTGGCTGCTTCGGTGCTGGGACACTGGAGCCAATTGTGTGGAATTAGACGGCAGGGAAGCCAGACGGCTGGGATCCCTTGCTAGAGACGCAGGCACTGACAAAGCAATTGCAGACGAAGCACAATCTCACAGCCTCTGGAGGCGTCTCCTCTCAGCTGTGAGGGAAAGGCATCCCTTCAAGGAAGAGCTTTTATGTCTACCAGGCAAGTGGACCACTATGGAGAAGGGAATCCAGTACCTGAGGGAATTAGCCGTACGGGAAGTGATTTATGAGGATCCAGACCTCAGACAAACATCCAAAGATCCAGATGAAGTCAGGTGTACACGACCCATGTGGCGGAAGTTTGTACGGAGTGCACCATCATCATATGCCAGCTCATTGGCAATAATGGCCTGGAAAGAGGATGAGGAACCCACAGTGGATGAAGTGGCTAAACAACTTCGGCAGTACGAAGAAAGTCTCTCCCCTTCCTTACAGGCCTGCGTCTCAGCTGTGGAGAAACTTTCTGAAGAGTTCCACCAACTTAAAGAGAATCTATCTTCCTCCCCACCTGAACAAACCAGTGTCCACCGACCAAAAGAGAACACTTGGGAGAAACTTTCTGAAAAGGTTCACCAACTTGAAGAGAGATTATTCTCCTCCGCACCTGTACAAAGCAGTGTCTCAGCTATCGGGGGTAGGCGTTCATCCACACAAAGACGATATGGTGGGTACTCACCCCGTGCCACCCTGTGGTTTTACTTACGAGACCATGGAGAGGACATGAGAAAATGGGATGGAAAATCTACCGCGACCCTAGAGGCACGGGTACGTGAGTTGCAAAAGAAAACAATCGGGAAAAAGGGATTCTCTGAAAAGTTTGCTGCTCCAACTTCCAGCAGACAGTCCTTCAAACACAGAAATGAAGAAGATTCTGACCAGGATTAGGGGGGCCCTGCCTCCAGCCAGGGGGAGGAAAGGGACAGTCGAGTTTATTGGACTGTGTGGATTCGATGGCCTGGCACGTCAGACGCACAGAAGTATAAGGCTTTAGTAGACACCGGTGCACAATGTACTCTAATGCCATCGAGCTATAAAGGGCCAGAGCCCATCTGTATTTGTGGAGTGACAGGGGGATCTCAGCAGTTGACTGTATTGGAGGCTGAAGTGAGTCTGACTGGGAATGAGTGGGAAAAGCACCGTATTGCGACTGGCCCAGATGCTCCATGTATCCTTGGCATAGACTATCTTAGAAGAGGATATTTCAAGGACCCAAAAGGGTTCCGGTGGGCTTTTGGTATAGCTGCCTTAGAGACAGAGGGCATTAAACAATTATCTACCTTGCCTGGTCTCTCAGAGGACCCCTCTGTTGTGGGGTTGCTGAGGGTTGAAGAACAGCAAGTGCCAATCGCTACCACAACTGTGCACCGGCGGCAATATCGCACTAACCGAGACTCCCTGATTCCCATCCATAAGCTAATTCGTCAATTGGAGAGCCAAGGAGTGATCAGCAAGACTCATTCACCTTTCAATAGTCCCATATGGCCAGTGCGAAAGTCTAATGGTGAGTGGAGACTAACAGTGGACTATCGTGGCCTGAACGAAGTCACGCCACCATTGAGTGCTGCAGTGCCGGACATGCTGGAACTCCAGTACGAACTTGAATCCTCCCCCTGGCTATCTGCTATCTGCTATCTATAGATATCTGCTATTGCCATATGTGGATGATATACTCATAGCTACCGAAAAAGAATCAGAATGTATTCAGGTAACTATGGATATTCTGAATCAGCTGGGGCTGAATGGGTATAAGGTCTCCAAACAAAAGGCACAAATTGCATGCACCACGGTGATCTACCTGGGGTGTGAAATATCCCAGGGACAGAGAAAATTGGGAATTAATCGGATTCAGGCTATTTGTGGAGTTCCGGAACCATGGAACCTACATGAATTACGAGCCTTCCTAGGTATGGCCGGGTGGTGCAGACTGTGGATAATGGACTACGGACTCATAGCAAAACCCCTCTATGAAGTACAAAAAGCTTGCACATTTACATGGGGAAAACCGCAACAAGAGGCTTTTAAGAAAATAAAAGAGGCCCTAGCGAAAGCACGTGCCCTGGGTCTGCCAGATTTATCAAAGGACTTTCAATTGTTTGTACATGAGAGACAACGATTGGCGTTAGGCGTACTGACTCAAAGATTAGGGAGCTGGAAGAGACCAGCAGGATACTTTTCTAAACAGCTGGATGCGGTAAGTGCTGGGTGGCCCCCCTGTCTAAGAGCTGTGGCAGCTACCATTCTTTTCATACAGGAGGCTAGAAAGCTTACGTTGGGAAAACGGATCGAAGTATTCGTACCACACATGGTAACTATGGTACTGGAACAGAAGGGGGGCCATTGGCTATCACCTAGCCGAATGATGAAATATCAAGCAATATTAACTGAACAAGATGATGGAATTTTGAAAACCACTAACTTATTAAATCCAGCAGTATTTTTAGGAACGACGACGGAAGAAGGAGACCTTAATCATGACTGTGTGGAAGTTATGGAACATACTTATGCCAGTAGAACAGATCTGAAGGATCAGCCACTGAAGGAACCAGATTGGGAACTTTTCACAGATGGAAGCAGCTTTGTGGAAAATGGGACTCGTTACGCAGGATATGCGGTAACAACATCGAAAATGGTGATTGAGGCAAATTCTTTACCTCCAGGGACATCAGCTCAACGGGCAGAGGTAGTTGCTCTAACTCGAGCTTTGGAATTAAGTGAAGGCAAGAACGTTAACATTTGGACAGACTCAAAATACGCGTTTGGAGTAGTTCATGTGCATGGAGCATTCTGGAAAGAACGAGGAATGTTATCTTCGCAAGGGACTAATGTAAAATATCAAGAAGAAATACTGAAATTAATAACGGCTGTGCAGAAACCCCAACAGGTGGCCATAATGCATTGTAAAGCTCACCAAGGAGGAACATCAGAGATTGTGGAAGGAAATAGATTAGCAGACTCAACGGCTCGAAAGGTCGCACGAGAAATATGGAAAATGATGGCACTAGTTCCGACACAGGTAGGCCTATCTTGCTCTAGGTTAGCCAAGGACCCAAAGTATTCCCCAGAGGACGAACGGCTTGCCAATTTGCTGAAGGCCCAGAAGAATTCTGATGGTTGGTATGTAACAACAACAGGACAGGTTGTAGTGCCCCCACTAGTAATGCGAGAGATTCTACAAGAAAAGCATAATGAATGCCACTGGGGAGCAGATGCGATGGTGACTTATTTGAAACGAGGTGTTATCTCAGTACACACGTTGACAATGGCGAAATCCGTAATGTCAAAGTGCGAGCTCTGCCTAAAGAATAATCCAGTAGCAAGGAAACATGCTGAAATGGGTAGGACTAGAACTGGAATAGAGCCTGGGGATTACGGGCAAACTGACTTTGTAGAATTACCAGAGGCCCGTGGCTACAAATACTTGTTAGTAGGGGTTGACACTTTTTCTGGATGGCCGGAGGCTCTTCCCTGTCATACCAATCAGGCAAAAGAAACAGTAAAATGGCTACTGCAGGAAATTATCCCTAGATTTGGTGTACCGTTGGGTATCTCCTCAGATAGAGGACCCCATTTTATTGCTAATGTGGTTAAAGAGGTTAGTAGGTTGCTAGGAATTACTTGGAATTTACATACTCCATGGAGACCACAGTCTAGCGGACAGCTAGAAAGGATGAATCAGACTTTGAAAGGACAACTAAGCAAAATTTGTCAGGAAGCTAAAATACAATGGCCGCAGGCCCTACCAATAGCCCTATTCAGGATTAGAATAAAGCCAAAGAGTGGGATGTCAGTAAGCCCGTATGAGATATTGTATGGGAAACCTTATGGGTCCCCTGAACCAAATCCGAATATGCATGTTACCGCTAAGCAGGATGTGTATAACTATGTTCTATCCCTTGGCAAGACTCTAGCTCGACTACGCAGCGTCCTGGTGTGGAATCGACCTTTGGGCTTGGAGAATCCAGTACACGACATACAACCAGGGGACAGTGTCTATATTAAAAACTGGTATGAAGAGCCTTTGAAGGAACGGTGGGACAGACCGTATCAGGTGATCCTATACCCTGGGGCATAATTACATCACCGCTACCCCAGACTGAGAAAAACAAAACAATCCAATGTGAAACACAAAAGGTCGTGGAGACAGAAAAGCTGTGTTATAAATGGCTCAGTCTTCAAAATAGGATTTAATAAAAAAATAGGATTTATTAAAAGAATAGAGGTAAGCAAACAGCGCTGGGTGCACCGGGAGTCTCCGCTCCACCAGGACGCACACCAGCTACATCAAGTAGCTGATTTTTATGCTCCTAGACTAATACATATTCATTACTACTTCTAAAAAAAATAGGTTATTATAATTAGCTTCCGGGGTCCAGTCCCTCCTACTGGAGCATGCGCGTCAGTCTTCGGTGGTCCCTCTGGGGATCTCTAGGGGTCTTTCATGCTGAAGGCTCGTAGTCTTCCTCTCCAAGTTTTTTTCTTGTCCTTCCCCTTCGTACTCCTTGGCACCATGTCAAGTTTATACAGCATCCCCTGCAGGTCTTGTCTCCTAGCCGTCCTTCAGCTTCTTTTTTTCCTTCTTCTTAATCTCTTGGCCACCTGGCCAGATATCAGAGGCCTGCATAGTATCCCATAACAGTCACTAGTTGTTATCAGTTGTTCTGAAACCCCCAAACATCAAAGACTTCATACAAACACAAATAGCTTTCTTATTGAGACTTCACGAGTAATTAAAACATTCCTCACCAGCCATTCACAGGGACACTCCAGTTACATCTATAGCAGTGCTAAATCAACCACAAAGAAGGCAAAAAGGCTGTAACTGTTAGAAATAAGAGTTCGGAATAACAAAGGCAAATAGGCTCATGGATTTGAGGAATATTTCTGAAGATTTGATAATTTGACTATAATGAGGGGGAGACTGGGACACTGGGAGGAAAGGGAAGAAACCAAAGTCAAGGTACAAGAACTATATACATTAACCATTCTGTTTTTCTTAGACTTGTGGTTATACAAGGGTATGTAAGACAGAAGGTCACATTCGTCATACCATGCGGCCCTAGCACTGTTCCATACTGACACGAATCAGATGAACATACATAACAGCAGGAAGGGTATTATAGAGAGAAACAGCCCCTCTATCGTTCTCAATGTGAAAAGAAAAGAAATTACCAATTTATGGCTTGGAACACCAGGAGTGGACGGCTAGGGTTGTGTGAGGATGATGAACAATGCCCACGACAAAAGGAAATGGAATGGCAGAATAATGACCATTCTCACTAAAAATCATGAGGAGGTTCCCACTACCCCGCCACCACCCTATAGCAACACCATACCAATGAATGAAGCTTAATACCTATATAATGTGTACAAATATATTATATTACGTATTAAAACTAGCATTGAAGATGAAAATACTGCCCTCTATGGGTGAGTGAAGTATTTTCAAAGGGGGGAAATGTTGGCATTAGCACCTGTTTTAGTATTCTGCACTAGCTCCTGGCATCAGCACATGGTTTAGGGGAAATGTTAGAAATGTTAACATTAGCACATATTTTAGTATCCTGCACCATCTCTTTTTAAGGAGTCACTGTCTTTATCGATAGATGTTGTACATCTCTTTTTAAGGAGTCACTGTCTTTAGATAAGTGTTGTAGTGTTTCCCAGGTTAATAAAAACAGGGTTATTATAATTAGTTTCCGGAATCCAAACCCTCCTACTGGAGCATGCGTTAACAGTCTCCGGTGGTCCCTCTGGGGGTCTCTCATGCTGAAGGCTCGTAGTCTTCCTCCCTCTTGTCCTTCTCCTTTGTCCATCTTGGCTGCACGTCAGAGACTTGTGCAGCGTCCCCTGCAAGCTTTGTCTTTTAGTCGTTCTTCAGTTTTCCCCGTCTCCTTAATCTCCTGGCCAGATATCAGAGGCTTGCATGGTGTCCCATGCAATAGTCATAATAGTTAGCAGCTATTCTGAACCGCCCCCCCCCCACCTCCGGTACCAGATATCAGAGACTTCAAGGAAAAGCCTACAAATACATTTCCCTTCAAGCTCTCTATTGACACGAATCTGTTTTTCTTAGACACATGGTTATACAAGGGTCTGTAGGACAGGAGGTCACATTCATCATAGCATGCGGCCCTAGCATTGTTCCATATTGACACGAATCAGATGAACACATTTCACAATCCCCCATCTCCTTTTTCATGGCATTGATTTGTGGTTTCCTTTCCAATCAAGTCAATACTTGCCGAATTGATACCAATTGATACCAATTTTGGATCTTTGTTTGTTTTTATTATCATCAGGGAATGGGTTTTCTCCTTCCCTGGTTCTGGGTCAACGGGTACCGCAGATACTTGCATTCCCTGTATAACAGAGTGTATTAGTCTGGTAATACAAGGCATTAAACATGGAATTATTAACAATCCTCCACATATCCCCAGTACAACCATCCTTATTTTAGCAAGCCAATCACCACCCATAAAGCCCCCCTCCCATCACCCGCTTAGATCGATTCCATTTGAGATCTGAACTGGGACGTGTGCAAGTTTCTTCACTTCTTTTACAAGTTCATTTACAGCTTTTTTTTCCTGTTGTGGTTTAACCCAGCGGGCAGCTAAACAACACATGGCTGTTCGCTCACCTCCCCCCCTCCTTCTCTGGGATGGGAGAGAGAAACGGGAAAGTGAAGCCCGCGAATTGAGATAAAGACAAGAAAATAATAACAACAATAATAATAATGACAATCATGAAGATAACAGTACTACTAGTAATAATGTGTACGAAACAAGTGATGCACAATGCAATTGCTCACCACCCACTGCCCGATGCCCAGCCTAACCCCGAGCATTCCGGCCCTCCTCCCAGCTCTTGCACCCCCAGCCTACCTGCTGGCAGGAGAGAGTGAGAAGCTGAAGTGTCCTTGGCTAGGTGTAAGCACTGCTCTGCAACAATTAAAACATCAGCATATTATCAGCACTCTTCTCATCCTAAGCCAGAACATAGCATTCTACCAGCTACTAGGAAGAAACACCCTCATCATCAATCTCTAAACAGCAATTACTAAGGTTAAATTTTCCACAGACTTCTTCTCCAGTAAATAATCCAAAGCTAAACGATTTTGATACAAAGCAGTTCTCATCTTGGTATTTTGCTTTGCCATTAATCCAAGCGCATCTCCGGTTTTATTTACAACTCTTTCTATTACAGCTTGTAACCTAATTATTCTATTAAGTATATATATTGGGGTCCTATAGCCCCAGGATCCGTCTTCTGCCCACGTAGCTGGATCATAATAAGCAAACGCCTTCCATCAAGGGGTTGGGCCCGCTTTCAGGGTCGATTTGGGTTTGTGTTACCATTCAGCCTGTCAGGGTGATCCAGCTCCTGGAAAACGAATCACAATTTTATATGGGTTTAAAAAAAAAAAAGGTTCTTATGTTATTTTCTCGGGACAACCTGACCTTAGTGTGGGAGAAGTCCGGTCGAGGCCCTTTCACTCGGCAGTCAATACCCATAGGGGTTGCCTCCCTCGGTAGACCATACACACCGCAGTGGAGGGTCCTGCCCCGGTCTTGCCTCCTCCCTTTCCTCCCTTTACGCTTGTCTCCTTTATTTGGCATCCTTAATTCATGCAGAGCCTCGTTGCCAGAATATTAGTTCTTCTGTAGCTTGAGTTTCAGTTCCCCAGGAGCAGACTCAACCCTCCAAGTTTCAGTAGTTACTGGTCCTTTTATTCTGGATGCGTGGGTCCAACCCCTTTCTGCTGTGAGGTCATAAGGAAAACAAGGTACCATCCCTCCCGTCGGCGGTTCAATGATTCTTCCCTCCAGGTGTTTCTTAAGACCTTGTCTCCTGGTTGTATTTTACGAATAGCAAATCCTAAAGGTGGTGTTTGAGCCATCATTCCAATTTCTCTTAGCTCTTGTAATCTCCTTCCAAGAATAATTACACCTTTCTGGATGCTATGATCCTCAACTACGTTGTTCCCTAGAGGCATCCCTTGAGAAGAAGGCATACCACATAACATTTCATATGGCGATAAATCCAGTCTCACTGTGTGGTTTAGTTCTTATGTTTAAAAGTGCCAATGGTAAGCATCTCGTCCAGGGCATCTGTGTCTCGATCATTAATTTAGCCAATTGTTGTTTTATTGTTTGATTCAGTCTTTCTACTTTCCCTGAACTTTGTGGGTGCCACGGAGTATGGTATTCCCACTGAATACCTAATGATTGACATAATTTTATTATTTTAGAAGTAAAGTGTGTGCCCTGATCAGAATCAATGTACTGGATTATCCCATATCTAGGTACCAGGTGTTCTAATAGAATTTTTACCACCATTTGTGCCGTAGCTCGTGCTACGGGATAAGCTTCTACCCATTGTGTAGAATGATCTACTATTACCAATAGATATTTTATCCTCCCTACCTTAGACAATTCAGTTAAATCAACATGTACTTTCTCAAAAGGCCTATAAGCTGTTTTTTCTCCCTCCCGTGGCTGCTTGTCGAAGCACTTTCTTATTTGTCTTCTGACAAGTTAAGCAACTTTGTACAATTTGCTTTGCTATTTCAAAAATCCCAAGGCAACCAAATAGTTTAAGTAAATGATCACTTAAGGCCTTTGTACCCCAATGTGTTTGTGCATGCAAACGTCCCAGTATTTGCTTCGCATAAGCTTTTGGCACTCTCTCTCGCCTGTCTGGCAGTGTCCATTTTCCTTCTTCTAACTTAGCCCCTATTTTCTCCAGTTTCGTTTGTTTGCTTTGTTTTGTTTTCCATTGCATTTCAGAGTCGGTCCAAAAACTCCATAGGGGTTTCTTCTGGATCTTGTTGGAACAGATTCTCAATTCCCAATTTAACCAGATTTTGGTATTCACCGTTCATCATTTCCGGGGTGACTATCGTCTCAGCGTGGGGTCGGTCAGGGGAATGCAATTGTCAACAGTTCCCTGAGCGGTCCCATTGGCAATCTGAGCTAACTCATAAACTCAGGTTGTTTTAAGAGTTCGTTGCTTTTCTGTGTCCATGACAACTCTCTCGCACCCATCACGGTCCATCTGCCCCAAAGGGCTCACACCGGTGACTTTGAGATCACAGCCTCCTGTGGAGGCAGAACTATTAACACTCCTACATCCTCTTTCCCTGCTCATTCAACTTCAAACAGCTCTGTTAAATACTACGTGCCACACCTTTAACACCTTCCACAACCCTTTCAACCCTTCCTTTATCTTTCTCCAGCCTGTACTTTTCTCATGCCAACACCAAAGGCTCAGTCAGGGGCCAACTTAATTCCACTCCTTTTCCCTCTGAGATGCTGGAACAACATATCAGTATAATACATTTCATCCTATTTTCCTTCTCTCCTCAAAAACAACATTAATTGCAAGATAGCGTTATAGTCGATTGATCCATCAAGTGGCCATTTAGTTTATACAGTGGCCACCATTGATTGCAATACTTAGTGAAAGTCCTCTTGCTTTCTGTGCCCCCAGTTCTAACAATACCCTTCCAATGTGCCAATACGCACCCAAGGAGGCTTTCTTTAAAACGTCTTTGTTTTGGACATCACTCATTTCCTTGATTTCCCATTCCCTTTCATTTATTTATTACTATTCCTTTCTAGTTACTGTCCTTTGTTTCCATTTCCACGCAAACCTTTTTACTGCAGGTTTTTAGAAGATTTTTCTAATCTTCTTCCCCAACGTCCCAATTCTCTGGGATTAAACGCTCCTTCCCACATACAAACTTTACTATTTCAGATTATTAATGAGCCCCGTTCCAATCATAAATCCATGGAACTTCAGGAAAACAGCTGAAGCACTCAGCCTTCCGTCTTCTAGACGGAAATCACCACCTTTTCCACAAAAATTTACGTTTCAACAGGACTGAATTTCAAGCCGAATGCCAATTTTTCTCATGCACTTCGAGAGTAAGCCCATACAAAACAAGGAATCACTCCTGTCTATCCGTCAATATGGGGGTTTAAAAAGGTCTTGAGGCCTAAATAAATTCGCTCTCCCCCTTCTTACCAAATTCCCAGGGCTCAAGCCCGAACCACCAAAGAAATGACTCTTTCAGTTCTGCTTTGATAATCAGTCAGCCCCCTGCCCCCCCCAGTACTTGGGAAACTGACCAAACACCACAGCAAATACACCAACACTTCTCAACTGTTAGTTACTTAGATAACGCTCCCGCCTTTTTCTTCTTGTAACACTCAAAGCATTTAAGAGCAAAAACAGGTTCACAAGATACACCGCCAGGCCCATATATTGGGCACCACCAATCAAACCTTGGATAAAACAGCACTTCTTTTCATGTCTGTCACGCACTTCGTTCGTCTCCGCCCAGTCCCCTCGCGGAGAACACGGAACCGCGGATTGGAACTCCGCACTCGTTTTGCAGCGACGCTGTGTTTCACTCACACTGCACAATCATGCAATCACACCAAGAGGCCTCTAGCGCATCTCATTCATACCACAAGAACGTAAGTTAGAATAATAACCAACCCAAATAAGTATTGTCTCTGACTGTGTTCTTCGTGAAGTGACTTGTAACACTTTGTTTCAAACCCTTACACTTACACAAATGCTTTCAACACAAAATACCTGGACATTTAAGAATAAGACATACAATTATTAACACTCCCGTTAGTATCCCTCCAGCAGCTGAAAACATACCGTTTGTCTGCAGCTTCAGGAGGTCTTTGTCTGCTCCTGCGGTGAGCGGCTGAGAGCGGAGTCCCCTCCGAGCAAAACACTCAGGGCGCGCCTAGGAGCGTCTGCTCCGCAGCCGATCCCACAGCCCAGCAGAGTGTCTCCTGCCTGGCTCACAGAAAGATGACAAAATGACTCACAGAAAGCTGACTCCACGATCAGTAAAATTGTAAAGTAGGCACGTTTACTCCGTTCTGGGCGGCACAGGGGGGTAGTCCCACCAAAGTCGTGCACGCCCAACGTGGCAACTGGCTTTGGTTATATCTAGTAAAGAGTTACATATACATGAAGTTTCCCAATACTCCTATACATATGCATAACCTGTCCCTTTTTGAACAGTCCTCCTTATCTCAGACCCCTTGGTTAAAGTCGGAACCATGAGGTTCCTTTGATCTGGTTCTCGGGGTCCAAGGGGCTCCTGTTATCTGGAGGTCTAAGCGCAGCACAGGCACAGTACATCGCAAATGTAGCACATATTCATTCTTAATCAATCGCTCTCTAATTTCTAATTCCATGCTTCAGCTGCAGCATACTTGCTCTCTTCCGGATCCATGGGTATTCTACTCTTAATATTGATGTTCAAAGCCTGACAGACCCAGCCCTCCGTGGAGCCAAATATCGGCCAAAATACAAGGGGTCTTAAGGGTTCTTTTGCTCATTCTATCCTATAATACTGGACCATTTTTAATCTACTCTCATTTTCTGGGGCCCCTATCGTTCCAGTTTCTAATCATTATTCCCAATGGACTTTCTGGTGGTATGTCTGGCAATTTGCTCCCTTTCTTCTGGTCCTTGGTCTTCAATTCTGTCTGACCCATCTAGGAATTTTGCTATGGCAATTCCCACAGCCCTTGGTTACCTTAGCAAGAGTGTCTTGCAGGGGGTTTAGGACCTATCACCCACCCACGAATCCTTTGGGAATCGCTTCAGTCCTTCACCGGCCAAGTCCCTCGTGGCAGATTGGAACCACGGTTAGAAGACCCCCACACTCACTTCGGAACTAAGTTCCGTCTCAGTTACACCCTTACACACACAGGCAACCAGATCCCACCGAACCGAACGGTATACTCCTTAAACACTTACGACTCCGTCGTCTTCGTTCAGATCTTCACGCGCAGAATTACGGACAAAATACAGGGCTGCAGCCGGCAAGGGAGCTCATAACAAAAAAAATCAAAATCTTTGCTTACCTTTATTCAGGTTCAGGATGGCATCAGTCCTGACCTGACTCAAACAGGAGCCACCAAATGGTGGGGCACCTCTCCTAGATCAAATCAGAATTCAGGAACCAAAGCCATCCCAGACGAGCCCCCACTTGTTATAACTGGCTCAGTCTTCAAAAGAGGACTACAATCAAAGTTTACAATTTATTAAAGGAACAGAGGCAAGCAAACAGCACTGGGTGCGCCAGGAGTCTCTGATCCACCCAGACTCACACCAGTTACATCAAGCAGCTGATTTTTATGCTCCTAGGCTAACATATATTCATTACTACTTCTGAAAAAAAAAAAAAAAAAATACAGGGTTATTATAATTAGTTTCCGGAATCCAAACCCTCCTACTGGAGCATGCGTTAACAGTCTCCGGTGGTCCCTCTGGGGGTCTCTCATGCTGAAGGCTCGTAGTCTTCCTCCCTCTTGTCCTTCTCCTTTGTCCGTCTTGGCTGTACGTCAGAGACTTGTGCAGCGTCCCCTGCAAGCTTTGTCTTTTAGTCGTTCTTCAGTTTTCCCCGTCTCCTTAATCTCCTGGCCAGATATCAGAGGCTTGCATGGTGTCCCATGCAATAGTCATAATAGTTAGCAGCTATTCTGAACCGCCCCCAGGTATCAGAGACTTCAAGGAAAAGCCTACAAATACATTTCCCTTCAAGCTCTCTATTGACACGAATTGCAAAAACATTCCTTTGCAAGGTACAAGAACTATATACATTAACCACTCTGTTTTTCTTAGACACGTGGTTATACAAGGGTCTGTAGGACAGGAGGTCACATTCATCATACCATGCGGCCCTAGCATTGTTCCATATTGACACGAATCAGATGAACACATTTCACACTACTGCCACTGTTGAAGACAGGGAAAAACTTCTGAGCTCTCCCATAGGATTGTCTGAGGGCTCCTCAGAGAAGGTAGCGCTCCCAATCCCCCATCCAGTATCTTCTTCTTGCAGCCCCCCGGGGTAACTGTACCTGCTGCTTCCCTAAAGTGCCTGTACACCAGTGCACGGAGCATGGGAAATAAACAGGATGAGCTCAAGATCTGTGTTTGGTCGCGGGGCCACGACCTCCTTGCGATCACTGAGACGTGGTGGGACAGCTTGCATGACTGGAACGTGGCCATGGAGGGCTCTGTCCTCTTTAGGAGAGGCAGGCTGGGGAAGCGAGGGGGTGGGGTTGCCCTTCATGTGAGGGAGCAATTAGAGTGTACCCAGCTCCAGCTGGGGGAGGGTGATGGACAGCTGGAGAGCTTGTGAGTAAGAATCAAGGGGTGGGCTGGTATGGGAGACACAGTGCTGGGGGTCTGCTACAGGTCTCCAGACGAGGAGGAGAAAGACGATCAGACTGGAGGATAGCCAATATCACCCCCGTCATCAAGAAGGGCAGGAAGAAAGATGTGGGAAAGTACAGGTAAGTCTCACCTCTGTCCCTGGAAAGGTATTGGAGCAGCTTGTTCAGGATGCCGCTGGGGACCAGGGCTGGGGACCAGGGCTGGGGACCAGGGCTGGGGACCAGGGCTGGGGACCAGGGCTGGGGACCAGGGCTGGGGACCAGGGCTGGGGACCAGGGCTGGGGACCAGGGCTGGGGACCAGGGCTGGGGACCAGGGCTGGGGACCAGGGCTGGGGACCAGGGCTGGGGACCAGGGCTGGGGACCAGGGCTGGGGACCAGGGCTGGGGACCAGGGCTGGGGACCAGGGCTGGGGACCAGGGCTGGGGACCAGGGCTGGGGACCAGGGCTGGGGACCAGGGCTGGGGACCAGGGCTGGGGACCAGGGCTGGGGACCAGGGCTGGGGACCAGGGCTGGGGACCAGGGCTGGGGACCAGGGCTGGGGACCAGGGCTGGGGACCAGGGCTGGGGACCAGGGCTGGGGACCAGGGCTGGGGACCAGGGCTGGGGACCAGGGCTGGGGACCAGGGCTGGGGACCAGGGCTGGGGACCAGGGCTGGGGACCAGGGCTGGGGACCAGGGCTGGGGACCAGGGCTGGGGACCAGGGCTGGGGACCAGGGCTGGGGACCAGGGCTGGGGACCAGGGCTGGGGACCAGGGCTGGGGACCAGGGCTGGGGACCAGGGCTGGGGACCAGGGCTGGGGACCAGGGCTGGGGACCAGGGCTGGGGACCAGGGCTGGGGACCAGGGCTGGGGACCAGGGCTGGGGACCAGGGCTGGGGACCAGGGCTGGGGACCAGGGCTGGGGACCAGGGCTGGGGACCAGGGCTGGGGACCAGGGCTGGGGACCAGGGCTGGGGACCAGGGCTGGGGACCAGGGCTGGGGACCAGGGCTGGGGACCAGGGCTGGGGACCAGGGCTGGGGACCAGGGCTGGGGACCAGGGCTGGGGACCAGGGCTGGGGACCAGGGCTGGGGACCAGGGCTGGGGACCAGGGCTGGGGACCAGGGCTGGGGACCAGGGCTGGGGACCAGGGCTGGGGACCAGGGCTGGGGACCAGGGCTGGGGACCAGGGCTGGGGACCAGGGCTGGGGACCAGGGCTGGGGACCAGGGCTGGGGACCAGGGCTGGGGACCAGGGCTGGGGACCAGGGCTGGGGACCAGGGCTGGGGACCAGGGCTGGGGACCAGGGCTGGGGACCAGGGCTGGGGACCAGGGCTGGGGACCAGGGCTGGGGACCAGGGCTGGGGACCAGGGCTGGGGACCAGGGCTGGGGACCAGGGCTGGGGACCAGGGCTGGGGACCAGGGCTGGGGACCAGGGCTGGGGACCAGGGCTGGGGACCAGGGCTGGGGACCAGGGCTGGGGACCAGGGCTGGGGACCAGGGCTGGGGACCAGGGCTGGGGACCAGGGCTGGGGACCAGGGCTGGGGACCAGGGCTGGGGACCAGGGCTGGGGACCAGGGCTGGGGACCAGGGCTGGGGACCAGGGCTGGGGACCAGGGCTGGGGACCAGGGCTGGGGACCAGGGCTGGGGACCAGGGCTGGGGACCAGGGCTGGGGACCAGGGCTGGGGACCAGGGCTGGGGACCAGGGCTGGGGACCAGGGCTGGGGACCAGGGCTGGGGACCAGGGCTGGGGACCAGGGCTGGGGACCAGGGCTGGGGACCAGGGCTGGGGACCAGGGCTGGGGACCAGGGCTGGGGACCAGGGCTGGGGACCAGGGCTGGGGACCAGGGCTGGGGACCAGGGCTGGGGACCAG
Organism: Somateria mollissima; assembly: GCA_951411735.1. NCBI lineage: Eukaryota > Metazoa > Chordata > Aves > Anseriformes > Anatidae > Somateria > Somateria mollissima. The sequence continues at coordinate 36,686 of CATOCB010000158.1, forward strand.
GGCTGGGGACCAGGGCTGGGGACCAGGGCTGGGGACCAGGGCTGGGGACCAGGGCTGGGGACCAGGGCTGGGGACCAGGGCTGGGGACCAGGGCTGGGGACCAGGGCTGGGGACCAGGGCTGGGGACCAGGGCTGGGGACCAGGGCTGGGGACCAGGGCTGGGGACCAGGGCTGGGGACCAGGGCTGGGGACCAGGGCTGGGGACCAGGGCTGGGGACCAGGGCTGGGGACCAGGGCTGGGGACCAGGGCTGGGGACCAGGGCTGGGGACCAGGGCTGGGGACCAGGGCTGGGGACCAGGGCTGGGGACCAGGGCTGGGGACCAGGGCTGGGGACCAGGGCTGGGGACCAGGGCTGGGGACCAGGGCTGGGGACCAGGGCTGGGGACCAGGGCTGGGGACCAGGGCTGGGGACCAGGGCTGGGGACCAGGGCTGGGGACCAGGGCTGGGGACCAGGGCTGGGGACCAGGGCTGGGGACCAGGGCTGGGGACCAGGGCTGGGGACCAGGGCTGGGGACCAGGGCTGGGGACCAGGGCTGGGGACCAGGGCTGGGGACCAGGGCTGGGGACCAGGGCTGGGGACCAGGGCTGGGGACCAGGGCTGGGGACCAGGGCTGGGGACCAGGGCTGGGGACCAGGGCTGGGGACCAGGGCTGGGGACCAGGGCTGGGGACCAGGGCTGGGGACCAGGGCTGGGGACCAGGGCTGGGGACCAGGGCTGGGGACCAGGGCTGGGGACCAGGGCTGGGGACCAGGGCTGGGGACCAGGGCTGGGGACCAGGGCTGGGGACCAGGGCTGGGGACCAGGGCTGGGGACCAGGGCTGGGGACCAGGGCTGGGGACCAGGGCTGGGGACCAGGGCTGGGGACCAGGGCTGGGGACCAGGGCTGGGGACCAGGGCTGGGGACCAGGGCTGGGGACCAGGGCTGGGGACCAGGGCTGGGGACCAGGGCTGGGGACCAGGGCTGGGGACCAGGGCTGGGGACCAGGGCTGGGGACCAGGGCTGGGGACCAGGGCTGGGGACCAGGGCTGGGGACCAGGGCTGGGGACCAGGGCTGGGGACCAGGGCTGGGGACCAGGGCTGGGGACCAGGGCTGGGGACCAGGGCTGGGGACCAGGGCTGGGGACCAGGGCTGGGGACCAGGGCTGGGGACCAGGGCTGGGGACCAGGGCTGGGGACCAGGGCTGGGGACCAGGGCTGGGGACCAGGGCTGGGGACCAGGGCTGGGGACCAGGGCTGGGGACCAGGGCTGGGGACCAGGGCTGGGGACCAGGGCTGGGGACCAGGGCTGGGGACCAGGGCTGGGGACCAGGGCTGGGGACCAGGGCTGGGGACCAGGGCTGGGGACCAGGGCTGGGGACCAGGGCTGGGGACCAGGGCTGGGGACCAGGGCTGGGGACCAGGGCTGGGGACCAGGGCTGGGGACCAGGGCTGGGGACCAGGGCTGGGGACCAGGGCTGGGGACCAGGGCTGGGGACCAGGGCTGGGGACCAGGGCTGGGGACCAGGGCTGGGGACCAGGGCTGGGGACCAGGGCTGGGGACCAGGGCTGGGGACCAGGGCTGGGGACCAGGGCTGGGGACCAGGGCTGGGGACCAGGGCTGGGGACCAGGGCTGGGGACCAGGGCTGGGGACCAGGGCTGGGGACCAGGGCTGGGGACCAGGGCTGGGGACCAGGGCTGGGGACCAGGGCTGGGGACCAGGGCTGGGGACCAGGGCTGGGGACCAGGGCTGGGGACCAGGGCTGGGGACCAGGGCTGGGGACCAGGGCTGGGGACCAGGGCTGGGGACCAGGGCTGGGGACCAGGGCTGGGGACCAGGGCTGGGGACCAGGGCTGGGGACCAGGGCTGGGGACCAGGGCTGGGGACCAGGGCTGGGGACCAGGGCTGGGGACCAGGGCTGGGGACCAGGGCTGGGGACCAGGGCTGGGGACCAGGGCTGGGGACCAGGGCTGGGGACCAGGGCTGGGGACCAGGGCTGGGGACCAGGGCTGGGGACCAGGGCTGGGGACCAGGGCTGGGGACCAGGGCTGGGGACCAGGGCTGGGGACCAGGGCTGGGGACCAGGGCTGGGGACCAGGGCTGGGGACCAGGGCTGGGGACCAGGGCTGGGGACCAGGGCTGGGGACCAGGGCTGGGGACCAGGGCTGGGGACCAGGGCTGGGGACCAGGGCTGGGGACCAGGGCTGGGGACCAGGGCTGGGGACCAGGGCTGGGGACCAGGGCTGGGGACCAGGGCTGGGGACCAGGGCTGGGGACCAGGGCTGGGGACCAGGGCTGGGGACCAGGGCTGGGGACCAGGGCTGGGGACCAGGGCTGGGGACCAGGGCTGGGGACCAGGGCTGGGGACCAGGGCTGGGGACCAGGGCTGGGGACCAGGGCTGGGGACCAGGGCTGGGGACCAGGGCTGGGGACCAGGGCTGGGGACCAGGGCTGGGGACCAGGGCTGGGGACCAGGGCTGGGGACCAGGGCTGGGGACCAGGGCTGGGGACCAGGGCTGGGGACCAGGGCTGGGGACCAGGGCTGGGGACCAGGGCTGGGGACCAGGGCTGGGGACCAGGGCTGGGGACCAGGGCTGGGGACCAGGGCTGGGGACCAGGGCTGGGGACCAGGGCTGGGGACCAGGGCTGGGGACCAGGGCTGGGGACCAGGGCTGGGGACCAGGGCTGGGGACCAGGGCTGGGGACCAGGGCTGGGGACCAGGGCTGGGGACCAGGGCTGGGGACCAGGGCTGGGGACCAGGGCTGGGGACCAGGGCTGGGGACCAGGGCTGGGGACCAGGGCTGGGGACCAGGGCTGGGGACCAGGGCTGGGGACCAGGGCTGGGGACCAGGGCTGGGGACCAGGGCTGGGGACCAGGGCTGGGGACCAGGGCTGGGGACCAGGGCTGGGGACCAGGGCTGGGGACCAGGGCTGGGGACCAGGGCTGGGGACCAGGGCTGGGGACCAGGGCTGGGGACCAGGGCTGGGGACCAGGGCTGGGGACCAGGGCTGGGGACCAGGGCTGGGGACCAGGGCTGGGGACCAGGGCTGGGGACCAGGGCTGGGGACCAGGGCTGGGGACCAGGGCTGGGGACCAGGGCTGGGGACCAGGGCTGGGGACCAGGGCTGGGGACCAGGGCTGGGGACCAGGGCTGGGGACCAGGGCTGGGGACCAGGGCTGGGGACCAGGGCTGGGGACCAGGGCTGGGGACCAGGGCTGGGGACCAGGGCTGGGGACCAGGGCTGGGGACCAGGGCTGGGGACCAGGGCTGGGGACCAGGGCTGGGGACCAGGGCTGGGGACCAGGGCTGGGGACCAGGGCTGGGGACCAGGGCTGGGGACCAGGGCTGGGGACCAGGGCTGGGGACCAGGGCTGGGGACCAGGGCTGGGGACCAGGGCTGGGGACCAGGGCTGGGGACCAGGGCTGGGGACCAGGGCTGGGGACCAGGGCTGGGGACCAGGGCTGGGGACCAGGGCTGGGGACCAGGGCTGGGGACCAGGGCTGGGGACCAGGGCTGGGGACCAGGGCTGGGGACCAGGGCTGGGGACCAGGGCTGGGGACCAGGGCTGGGGACCAGGGCTGGGGACCAGGGCTGGGGACCAGGGCTGGGGACCAGGGCTGGGGACCAGGGCTGGGGACCAGGGCTGGGGACCAGGGCTGGGGACCAGGGCTGGGGACCAGGGCTGGGGACCAGGGCTGGGGACCAGGGCTGGGGACCAGGGCTGGGGACCAGGGCTGGGGACCAGGGCTGGGGACCAGGGCTGGGGACCAGGGCTGGGGACCAGGGCTGGGGACCAGGGCTGGGGACCAGGGCTGGGGACCAGGGCTGGGGACCAGGGCTGGGGACCAGGGCTGGGGACCAGGGCTGGGGACCAGGGCTGGGGACCAGGGCTGGGGACCAGGGCTGGGGACCAGGGCTGGGGACCAGGGCTGGGGACCAGGGCTGGGGACCAGGGCTGGGGACCAGGGCTGGGGACCAGGGCTGGGGACCAGGGCTGGGGACCAGGGCTGGGGACCAGGGCTGGGGACCAGGGCTGGGGACCAGGGCTGGGGACCAGGGCTGGGGACCAGGGCTGGGGACCAGGGCTGGGGACCAGGGCTGGGGACCAGGGCTGGGGACCAGGGCTGGGGACCAGGGCTGGGGACCAGGGCTGGGGACCAGGGCTGGGGACCAGGGCTGGGGACCAGGGCTGGGGACCAGGGCTGGGGACCAGGGCTGGGGACCAGGGCTGGGGACCAGGGCTGGGGACCAGGGCTGGGGACCAGGGCTGGGGACCAGGGCTGGGGACCAGGGCTGGGGACCAGGGCTGGGGACCAGGGCTGGGGACCAGGGCTGGGGACCAGGGCTGGGGACCAGGGCTGGGGACCAGGGCTGGGGACCAGGGCTGGGGACCAGGGCTGGGGACCAGGGCTGGGGACCAGGGCTGGGGACCAGGGCTGGGGACCAGGGCTGGGGACCAGGGCTGGGGACCAGGGCTGGGGACCAGGGCTGGGGACCAGGGCTGGGGACCAGGGCTGGGGACCAGGGCTGGGGACCAGGGCTGGGGACCAGGGCTGGGGACCAGGGCTGGGGACCAGGGCTGGGGACCAGGGCTGGGGACCAGGGCTGGGGACCAGGGCTGGGGACCAGGGCTGGGGACCAGGGCTGGGGACCAGGGCTGGGGACCAGGGCTGGGGACCAGGGCTGGGGACCAGGGCTGGGGACCAGGGCTGGGGACCAGGGCTGGGGACCAGGGCTGGGGACCAGGGCTGGGGACCAGGGCTGGGGACCAGGGCTGGGGACCAGGGCTGGGGACCAGGGCTGGGGACCAGGGCTGGGGACCAGGGCTGGGGACCAGGGCTGGGGACCAGGGCTGGGGACCAGGGCTGGGGACCAGGGCTGGGGACCAGGGCTGGGGACCAGGGCTGGGGACCAGGGCTGGGGACCAGGGCTGGGGACCAGGGCTGGGGACCAGGGCTGGGGACCAGGGCTGGGGACCAGGGCTGGGGACCAGGGCTGGGGACCAGGGCTGGGGACCAGGGCTGGGGACCAGGGCTGGGGACCAGGGCTGGGGACCAGGGCTGGGGACCAGGGCTGGGGACCAGGGCTGGGGACCAGGGCTGGGGACCAGGGCTGGGGACCAGGGCTGGGGACCAGGGCTGGGGACCAGGGCTGGGGACCAGGGCTGGGGACCAGGGCTGGGGACCAGGGCTGGGGACCAGGGCTGGGGACCAGGGCTGGGGACCAGGGCTGGGGACCAGGGCTGGGGACCAGGGCTGGGGACCAGGGCTGGGGACCAGGGCTGGGGACCAGGGCTGGGGACCAGGGCTGGGGACCAGGGCTGGGGACCAGGGCTGGGGACCAGGGCTGGGGACCAGGGCTGGGGACCAGGGCTGGGGACCAGGGCTGGGGACCAGGGCTGGGGACCAGGGCTGGGGACCAGGGCTGGGGACCAGGGCTGGGGACCAGGGCTGGGGACCAGGGCTGGGGACCAGGGCTGGGGACCAGGGCTGGGGACCAGGGCTGGGGACCAGGGCTGGGGACCAGGGCTGGGGACCAGGGCTGGGGACCAGGGCTGGGGACCAGGGCTGGGGACCAGGGCTGGGGACCAGGGCTGGGGACCAGGGCTGGGGACCAGGGCTGGGGACCAGGGCTGGGGACCAGGGCTGGGGACCAGGGCTGGGGACCAGGGCTGGGGACCAGGGCTGGGGACCAGGGCTGGGGACCAGGGCTGGGGACCAGGGCTGGGGACCAGGGCTGGGGACCAGGGCTGGGGACCAGGGCTGGGGACCAGGGCTGGGGACCAGGGCTGGGGACCAGGGCTGGGGACCAGGGCTGGGGACCAGGGCTGGGGACCAGGGCTGGGGACCAGGGCTGGGGACCAGGGCTGGGGACCAGGGCTGGGGACCAGGGCTGGGGACCAGGGCTGGGGACCAGGGCTGGGGACCAGGGCTGGGGACCAGGGCTGGGGACCAGGGCTGGGGACCAGGGCTGGGGACCAGGGCTGGGGACCAGGGCTGGGGACCAGGGCTGGGGACCAGGGCTGGGGACCAGGGCTGGGGACCAGGGCTGGGGACCAGGGCTGGGGACCAGGGCTGGGGACCAGGGCTGGGGACCAGGGCTGGGGACCAGGGCTGGGGACCAGGGCTGGGGACCAGGGCTGGGGACCAGGGCTGGGGACCAGGGCTGGGGACCAGGGCTGGGGACCAGGGCTGGGGACCAGGGCTGGGGACCAGGGCTGGGGACCAGGGCTGGGGACCAGGGCTGGGGACCAGGGCTGGGGACCAGGGCTGGGGACCAGGGCTGGGGACCAGGGCTGGGGACCAGGGCTGGGGACCAGGGCTGGGGACCAGGGCTGGGGACCAGGGCTGGGGACCAGGGCTGGGGACCAGGGCTGGGGACCAGGGCTGGGGACCAGGGCTGGGGACCAGGGCTGGGGACCAGGGCTGGGGACCAGGGCTGGGGACCAGGGCTGGGGACCAGGGCTGGGGACCAGGGCTGGGGACCAGGGCTGGGGACCAGGGCTGGGGACCAGGGCTGGGGACCAGGGCTGGGGACCAGGGCTGGGGACCAGGGCTGGGGACCAGGGCTGGGGACCAGGGCTGGGGACCAGGGCTGGGGACCAGGGCTGGGGACCAGGGCTGGGGACCAGGGCTGGGGACCAGGGCTGGGGACCAGGGCTGGGGACCAGGGCTGGGGACCAGGGCTGGGGACCAGGGCTGGGGACCAGGGCTGGGGACCAGGGCTGGGGACCAGGGCTGGGGACCAGGGCTGGGGACCAGGGCTGGGGACCAGGGCTGGGGACCAGGGCTGGGGACCAGGGCTGGGGACCAGGGCTGGGGACCAGGGCTGGGGACCAGGGCTGGGGACCAGGGCTGGGGACCAGGGCTGGGGACCAGGGCTGGGGACCAGGGCTGGGGACCAGGGCTGGGGACCAGGGCTGGGGACCAGGGCTGGGGACCAGGGCTGGGGACCAGGGCTGGGGACCAGGGCTGGGGACCAGGGCTGGGGACCAGGGCTGGGGACCAGGGCTGGGGACCAGGGCTGGGGACCAGGGCTGGGGACCAGGGCTGGGGACCAGGGCTGGGGACCAGGGCTGGGGACCAGGGCTGGGGACCAGGGCTGGGGACCAGGGCTGGGGACCAGGGCTGGGGACCAGGGCTGGGGACCAGGGCTGGGGACCAGGGCTGGGGACCAGGGCTGGGGACCAGGGCTGGGGACCAGGGCTGGGGACCAGGGCTGGGGACCAGGGCTGGGGACCAGGGCTGGGGACCAGGGCTGGGGACCAGGGCTGGGGACCAGGGCTGGGGACCAGGGCTGGGGACCAGGGCTGGGGACCAGGGCTGGGGACCAGGGCTGGGGACCAGGGCTGGGGACCAGGGCTGGGGACCAGGGCTGGGGACCAGGGCTGGGGACCAGGGCTGGGGACCAGGGCTGGGGACCAGGGCTGGGGACCAGGGCTGGGGACCAGGGCTGGGGACCAGGGCTGGGGACCAGGGCTGGGGACCAGGGCTGGGGACCAGGGCTGGGGACCAGGGCTGGGGACCAGGGCTGGGGACCAGGGCTGGGGACCAGGGCTGGGGACCAGGGCTGGGGACCAGGGCTGGGGACCAGGGCTGGGGACCAGGGCTGGGGACCAGGGCTGGGGACCAGGGCTGGGGACCAGGGCTGGGGACCAGGGCTGGGGACCAGGGCTGGGGACCAGGGCTGGGGACCAGGGCTGGGGACCAGGGCTGGGGACCAGGGCTGGGGACCAGGGCTGGGGACCAGGGCTGGGGACCAGGGCTGGGGACCAGGGCTGGGGACCAGGGCTGGGGACCAGGGCTGGGGACCAGGGCTGGGGACCAGGGCTGGGGACCAGGGCTGGGGACCAGGGCTGGGGACCAGGGCTGGGGACCAGGGCTGGGGACCAGGGCTGGGGACCAGGGCTGGGGACCAGGGCTGGGGACCAGGGCTGGGGACCAGGGCTGGGGACCAGGGCTGGGGACCAGGGCTGGGGACCAGGGCTGGGGACCAGGGCTGGGGACCAGGGCTGGGGACCAGGGCTGGGGACCAGGGCTGGGGACCAGGGCTGGGGACCAGGGCTGGGGACCAGGGCTGGGGACCAGGGCTGGGGACCAGGGCTGGGGACCAGGGCTGGGGACCAGGGCTGGGGACCAGGGCTGGGGACCAGGGCTGGGGACCAGGGCTGGGGACCAGGGCTGGGGACCAGGGCTGGGGACCAGGGCTGGGGACCAGGGCTGGGGACCAGGGCTGGGGACCAGGGCTGGGGACCAGGGCTGGGGACCAGGGCTGGGGACCAGGGCTGGGGACCAGGGCTGGGGACCAGGGCTGGGGACCAGGGCTGGGGACCAGGGCTGGGGACCAGGGCTGGGGACCAGGGCTGGGGACCAGGGCTGGGGACCAGGGCTGGGGACCAGGGCTGGGGACCAGGGCTGGGGACCAGGGCTGGGGACCAGGGCTGGGGACCAGGGCTGGGGACCAGGGCTGGGGACCAGGGCTGGGGACCAGGGCTGGGGACCAGGGCTGGGGACCAGGGCTGGGGACCAGGGCTGGGGACCAGGGCTGGGGACCAGGGCTGGGGACCAGGGCTGGGGACCAGGGCTGGGGACCAGGGCTGGGGACCAGGGCTGGGGACCAGGGCTGGGGACCAGGGCTGGGGACCAGGGCTGGGGACCAGGGCTGGGGACCAGGGCTGGGGACCAGGGCTGGGGACCAGGGCTGGGGACCAGGGCTGGGGACCAGGGCTGGGGACCAGGGCTGGGGACCAGGGCTGGGGACCAGGGCTGGGGACCAGGGCTGGGGACCAGGGCTGGGGACCAGGGCTGGGGACCAGGGCTGGGGACCAGGGCTGGGGACCAGGGCTGGGGACCAGGGCTGGGGACCAGGGCTGGGGACCAGGGCTGGGGACCAGGGCTGGGGACCAGGGCTGGGGACCAGGGCTGGGGACCAGGGCTGGGGACCAGGGCTGGGGACCAGGGCTGGGGACCAGGGCTGGGGACCAGGGCTGGGGACCAGGGCTGGGGACCAGGGCTGGGGACCAGGGCTGGGGACCAGGGCTGGGGACCAGGGCTGGGGACCAGGGCTGGGGACCAGGGCTGGGGACCAGGGCTGGGGACCAGGGCTGGGGACCAGGGCTGGGGACCAGGGCTGGGGACCAGGGCTGGGGACCAGGGCTGGGGACCAGGGCTGGGGACCAGGGCTGGGGACCAGGGCTGGGGACCAGGGCTGGGGACCAGGGCTGGGGACCAGGGCTGGGGACCAGGGCTGGGGACCAGGGCTGGGGACCAGGGCTGGGGACCAGGCAAGGTAAAAGGAGTCCTCAAGCTCCCCATCCCAACCCAAATCAAATTTTTAACCCCTAAGCACTTACCTGCCAGCTTCTGAATTTGACTCACTGACGAACAACTTCACAGGGAAGTAGCACCACCAGGGTTTTCCTGTTCTGAGTAGTCAGCGCCGTTATTACTAGCTCATAGTGTCTCCAAAAGTATTTCTCAGAGATGGAAGAAAACACGAAGAAAAAGCAGCCTATTTGGGAACACTAAGTCCATTTCACCAGGACAGTAGAAAAGCACCCTAAGTAACCTGAACCTCAAACTCCTCGGGAGTGGCAATTCTCTCATGCTTCCTATATAGCAAAGGTCAAATGAGCCCCACCTGGCAGATTTCACTTCACATGTTTGGAGTCATGAGACTTTGTGGGATAGGCTCATCAACCTCGTTTCAATGTTTAAGGTTCAATTGCTCCTTATTGCTAACAGAAACAACCTGACAAGGGGCTTAGTGGTTAGAGTTGACCTAATGAATTAAATACAAAAGGCATGTGTAAGGGTCATCTTTCTGCTAGTCATTCTGTGAGGAAAATTAGTACAGAGCCTGTTACAATAAGATAAGTCAACATAAAGAGAAGAAATAAATAAAAGAAAAAAAGAAAATGACCTAAAAGGCAAAATTGCCGTCATAGATTTTCATCTGTCTCGTCACAACAGATAAGGAATATAGCAATCAGAAAGACTTTACTTGACATTAATGTTGCTTAAATTTTCTTTTCTGAGATCTCTTCTCCATGCAGGACTTTTCAAAATCTAGCGCCATGACCTCCGACTGCAGTATTTACTTTGGCTGCATATCTATCACGTATAAATGCCAGGATCCGGGTCCTCACTCCCTATTCAGGTCAAGGACCGGGCTGAAAGTTTTGGCTTTAATTTGGTTACACGACTACATTGCTGTCGTCGTGGTTTCCCCCAGCCAGCAGCTAAGCACCGCACAGCCGTTCGTTCACTCAAGGCTTGTTGGAGCTGTGCCAGGGGGAACAATGGCAAGGCCGGGGGATAAGGCAATGGCCCAGCTGAAGTGCATCTACACCAATGCACGCAGCATGGGTAACAAACAGGAGGAGCTGGAAGCCATCGTGCAGCAGGCAGGCTACGACTTGGTTGCCATCACGGAGACGTGGTGGTGAGACCACTCTCATGACTGGAGTGCTGCAATGACTGGCTATAAGCTCTTCAGAAGGGACAGGCAGCACACAAGGGGGGGTGGTGTGGCTCTCTATAGTAGAGAATCTTTCGATGTTGTGGAACTCGAGGCTGGGAATGACAAGGTTGAGTCCCTTTGGGTTAGGATCGGCGGGAAGGCCAACAAGGCTAGCGCCCTGGTCGGGGTCTGTTACAGACCGCCGAACCAGGACGAGGAGACGGATGAGGAGTTCTACAGGCAGCTGACAGAAGCTGCGAAATCGTCGGCGCTTGTTCTCGTGGGGGACTTCAACTTCCCTGACGTATCCTGGAAGCACAACACAGCCCAGAGAAAGCAGTCTAGGAGGTTTCTGGAGAGCGTGGAAGATAGCTTCCTGACACAGCTGGTTAGTGAGCCTACCAGGGGCGGTGCCCCGTTAGACCTTCTCTTCACAAACAGAGAAGGACTGGTGGGAGATGTGGTGGTCGGAAGCTGTCTTGGGCAGAGTGACCACGAAATGGTGGAGTTCTCTATTCTTGGCGAGGCCAGGAAGGGGACCAGTAAAACCGCTGTATTGGACTTCCGGAGGGTTGACTTTGAGCTGCTCAGGACACTGGTTGGTAGAGTCCCTTGGGAGGCGGTTCTGAAGGGCAGACGAGTCCAGGAAGGCTGGGCGCTCTTCAAGAAGGAAATCTTAATGGCGCAGGAGCGGTCTGTCCCCACGTGCCCAAAGACGAGCCGGCGTGGAAGAAGACCGGCCTGGCTCAACAGAGACTTGCAGCTTGAGCTTAGGAGACAAAAGAGGGTTTATAATCTTTGGAAGAAAGGGCGGGCCACTGAGGAGGACTATAAGGATGTTATGAGGCTGTGCAGGGACAAAATTAGAAAGGCCAAGGCTCATCTGGAGCTCAACCTGGCTACTGCCGTTAAAGACAACAAAAAATCTTTTTGCAAATACATCGACGCAAAACGGAGGACTAAGGAGAATCTCCCTCCTTTACTGGATGCGGGGGGAAACCTTGTTACAAAAGATGAGGAAAAGGCGGAGGTGCTTAATGCCTTCTTTGCCTCAGTCTTCAGCGGCAATACAGGTTGTTCTCTGGATACCCAGTACCCTGAGCTGGCGGAAGGGGATGGGGAGCAGAATGTGGCCCTCACTATCCACGAAGAAATGGTTGGCGACCTGCTACGGCACTTGGATGTGCGCAAGTCGATGGGGCCGGATGGGATCCACCCGAGGGTACTGAGAGAACTGGCAGAGGAGCTGGCCAAGCCGCTTTCCATCATTTATCAGCAGTCCTGGCTATCGGGGGAGGTCCCAGTTGACTGGCGGCTAGCAAACGTGACGCCCATCTACAAGAAGGGCCGGAGGGCAGACCCGGGGAACTATAGGCCTGTCAGTTCGACCTCAGTGCCAGGGAAGCTCATGGAGCAGATTATCTTGAGAGTCATCATGCGGCACTTGCAGGGCAAGCAGGCGATCAGGCCCAGTCAGCATGGGTTTATGACAGGCAGGTCCTGCTTGACGAACCTGATCTCCTTCTATGACAAAGTGACGCGCTTGGTGGATGAGGGAAAGGCTGTGGATGTGGTCTACCTTGACTTCAGCAAGGCTTTTGACACCGTTTCCCACAGCATTCTCCTCAAGAAACTGGCTGCTCTTGGCTTGGACTGGCGCACGCTTCGTTGGGTTAGAAACTGGCTGGATAGCCGGGCCCAAAGAGTCGTGGTGAATGGAGTCAAATCCAGTTGGAGGCCGGTCACTAGTGGCGTTCCCCAGGGCTCGGTGCTGGGGCCAGTCCTCTTTAGTATCTTCATCGATGATCTGGTTGAGGGCATTGAGTGCACCCTCAGTAAGTTCGCAGATGACACCAAGTTAGGTGCGTGTGTCGATCTGCTCGAGGGTAGGAAGGCTCTGCAGGAGGATCTGGATAGGCTGGACCGATGGGCTGAGGTCAACTGCATGAAGTTCAAGAAGGCCAAGTGCCGGGTCCTGCACCTGGGGCGCAATAACCCCAAGCAGAGCTACAGACTGGGAGAGGAATGGTTGGAAAGCTGCCTGGTGGAGAAGGACCTGGGAGTATTGGTTGACAGTCGGCTGAATATGAGCCAGCAGTGTGCTCAGGTGGCCAAGAAGGCCAACGGCATCCTGGCTTGTATAAGAAGCAGTGTGGCCAGCAGGGCTAAGGAAGTGATCGTCCCCCTGTACTCGGCTCTAGTGAGGCCGCACCTCGAGTAGTGTGTTCAGTTTTGGGCCCCTCGCTACAAGAAGGACATCGAGGTGCTCGAGCGAGTCCAGAGAAGGGCAACGAAGCTGGTGAGGGGTCTGGAGAACAAGTCCTACGAGGAGCGGCTGAGGGAGCTGGGCTTGTTCAGCCTGGAGAAGAGGAGGCTCAGGGGCGACCTTATCGCTCTCTACAGGTACACAAAAAGGAGGCTGTAGCGAGGTGGGGTTGGTCTGTTCTCCCACGTGCCTGGTGACAGGACGAGGGGAAATGGGCATAAGTTGCGCCAGGGGAGTTTTAGGTTGGATGTTAGGAAGAACTTCTTTACCAAAAGGGTTGTTAGACATTGGAACGGGCTGCCCAGGGAAGTGGTGGAGTCACCATCCCTGGAGGTCTTTAAAAGACGTTTAGACGTTGAACTTAGGGATATGGTTTAGTGGAGGACTGTTAGTGTTAGGTCAGAGGTTGGACTCGGTGATCTTGAGGTCTCTTCCAACCTAGAAATTCTGTGATTCTGTGACTCTGTGTCCATCCTAATCCACAACATAGCACCCTACCAGCTCCTAGGAGGAAAATTAACTCTATCCTAGCTGAAAGCAGGACAGCTGTTTTCTGGCAGGTCGTGGGGAGAAGATTGGCTGGCTTGGGGGAGCTTCCGTACACGTGGCTTTTAGGCTGCAGCCAGCGTGTTCCTCTAGATCTGGAAGTTTGAAGATGGCGGAGTGGTTGGAAAGCTGCCTGGCAGAGAAGGACCTGGGAGTATTGGTGGATAGTGGGCTGAATATGAGCCAGCCCACTCAGGTGCTCAGGTGGCCAAGAAGGCCAACAGCATCCTGGCTTGCATAAGAAGCAGTGTGGCCAGCAGGTCTAGGGAAGCGATTGTCCCCCTGGACTCGGCTCTAGTGAGGCCGCACCTCAAGTACTGTGTTCAGTTTTGGGCCCCTCGCTACAAGAAGGACATCGAGGTGCTCGAGCGAGTCCAGAGAAGCGCCACAAAGCTGGTGAGGGGTCTGGAGAACAAGTCCTACGAGGAGCGGCTGAGGGAGCTGGGCTTGTTCAGCCTGGAGAAGAGGAGGCTCAGGGGCGACCTTATCACACTCTACAGGTACACAAAAAGGAGGCTGTAGCGAGGTGGGGGTTGGTCAATTTTCCCACGTGCCTGGTGACAGGACGAGGAGAAATGGCCTAAAGTTGTGCCAGGGGAGGTTTAGGTTGGATATTAGGAAGAACGTCTTTACTGAAAGGGCTGCTAGGCATTGGAATGGGCTGCCCAGGGAAGTGGTGGAGTCACCATCCCTGGAGGTCTTTAAAAGACATTTAGATGTAGAGCTCAGTGATATGGTTTAGTGGAGGACTGTTAGTGTTAGGTCAGAGGTTGGACTCGGTGATCTTGGAGGTCTCTTCCAACCTAGATAATTCTGTGTTTCTGTTGCAGTCTCCCAGCTCAGAGACAACCACCTATTAGTCTGGCGCAACGGATTTGCGTGTTCCTTGCACTAGCTGTTCCTTCACCTCCTCTTCACATACAAGGACACGCGGTCTCTTTCATGCTCCTTCAGGAGTAAACAAGCCAGGAGAGATGAAAGCCTCTTTCTTCAGGTCACTAAGATCCCTGCCTTTGGTTTCATTGAGAAGTCAGGCCCTAACAACTCAAGTGTCTTCTGGACGGTGTTTCTTCGGGGTAGGATCATTTCATTTCCCTTTTGAAGACTTACAGGGATGTAGTAGCAAAGGCCTAAAACGGTACCTGAGGCACAGGCTACTTTTCAGCCTGCAGCAGACTATAGGTATGATATCATCCCTATATCATATACCGCGTTATCGTATCAGGAAACGTAGAAAACTGCCTGTTGCTTCTCAGGTTTAAAGTTTTCCCTTAAAAGGTGCAAGCAAAGGTGTAATCAGCTGTTTGAGTACAATTCTCACGTATACATGAACATTTTCCTCTCCCCTTCCCAACTTGGAGTGCAACAGTTTTCATCACACTGTTATAAATTCCGAGTCAACTTAGCTTTATGAGATTTATTTATGGGGTTAATAAAAGGCAAGTAAAGAGCGCTGGGTGCGCAGGGAGTCTGGGCTCCTCCAACACGCACACACATTACATCAGGCAGCAGCTTTTTCTGCTCCTAGGCTAATACATGTTCATTACTACTTCTGGAAAAGGCAGGGTTATTATAATCAGTTCCCGGATTCTGAACCCTCCCACTGGCGCATGCGTATCAGTCCCCGGTGGTCCCTCTGGGGGTCTCTCGCGCTGAAGGCTCATAGTCTTCCTCCCAGGCTTTGTCCTTGTCCTTCTCCTTTGTCCATCTTGGCCGGATATCAGGCATTGCCTCTAACTCTATACAAGAAAGAGAGAGAAGCACACCTTTCTACTCTGTCAGCTACTGGCAGATCTAGAGAGAGAAAAAAAAAAAAAAAAGTTAATTAAAAAGTAATGTTGTTTTAAGGCATTTCACCAAATATGTAATATTTTGTAGAAACCAGACAACAAATGAAAGGGAAGAAGAAACCGTAGAAGGCACTTGCATGGCCTTAATTTACATGGCAATGGACAACAGCGACAATCTGCATTGGTTTGTAAGTGCCTTACACCATTCACCCTTGAGACAGAAAACTGGGATTCCCATATGACGTAAGGGGAGTGCAGTCCCTCTCAAAATACAAGAGCCTGGGGGACGCTACTGAGTACTGAAAACGTTAATACTGAAAACGTTAAGGCCAGGCAGCACCGAACTTAACAGAGAAGGGAGGCTGAGTCTCCCTGGCTGTTCACGTAACAGACAAGAGCCTCAGCTTTTCGCCCTAAGCAACGATTCGTAGTGCCAGGCGGGGAACTAGTTCTTCTTAAGCCAGGGACCACTTCAGCATCTTTAAAGCTACAGAAAGGCTTAAAGGCTCTGTGGAATCATGTTCCTGGCGCAAAAATCTGGGGACCAGGACTGGGCAAGTGGGGCACAAGTGTGTTGGGGAGCAAGCTCTCTGGGCTGATTACCAGGGCTTTAAACTAGGTTTGATGGGGGAAGGGAGGGGAGCTAAAGGTGACAGAGAAGGGCTGGGGGAAGTCCTCACTACTGTTATAGATGCCTCAGTCTTCAAAATAGGACTACAAACAAACTTTACAATTTATTAAAGGAATAGAGGTAAGCAAACTGCGCTGGGAGTCTCTGATCCACCCAGATGCACACCAGTTACATCAAGCAGCTGATTTTTATGCTCCTAGGCTAACACATATTCATTACTACTTCTAAAAAAAAAAAACAGGGTTATTATAATTAGTTTCCTGAATCCAAACACTCCTACTGGAGCATGCGTTAACAGTCTCCGGTGGTCCCTCTGGGGGTCTCTCATGCTGAAGGCTCGTAGTCTTCCTCCCTCTTGTCCTTCTCCTTTGTCCATCTTGGCTGCACGTCAGAGACTTGTGCAGCGTCCCCTGCAAGCTTTGTCTTTTAATCGTTCTTCAGTTTTCCCCGTCTCCTTAATCTCCTGGCCAGATATCAGAGGCTTGCATGGTGTCCCATGCAATAGTCATAATAGTTAGCAGCTATTCTGAACCGCCCCCCCCCCCACCTCCGGTACCAGATATCAGAGACTTCAAGGAAAAGCCTACAAATACATTTCCCTTCAAGCTCTCTATTGACACGAATCTGTTTTTCTTAGACACATGGTTATACAAGGGTCTGTAGGACAGGAGGTCACATTCATCATAGCATGCGGCCCTAGCATTGTTCCATATTGACACGAATCAGATGAACACATTTCACAATCCCCCATCTCCTTTTTCATGGCATTGATTTGTGGTTTCCTTTCCAATCAAGTCAATACTTGCCGAATTGATACCAATTGATACCAATTTTGGATCTTTGTTTGTTTTTATTATCATCAGGGAATGGGTTTTCTCCTTCCCTGGTTCTGGGTCAACAGGTACCGCAGATACTTGCATTCCCTGTATAACAGAGTGTATTAGTCTGGTAATACAAGGCATTAAACATGGAATTATTAACAATCCTCCACATATCCCCAATACAACCATCCTTATTTTAGCAAGCCAGTCACCACCCATAAAAACCCCCTCCCATCATCCTCTTAGATCGATTCCATTTGAGATCTGAACTGGGACGTGTGCAAGTTTCTTCACTTCTTTTACAAGTTCATTTACAGCTTTTTTTTCCTGTTGTGGTTTAACCCAGCGGGCAGCTAAACAACACATGGCTGTTCGCTCACCTCCCCCCCTCCTTCTCTGGGATGGGAGAGAGAAACGGGAAAGTGAAGCCCGTGAATTGAGATAAAGACAAGAAAATAATAACAACAATAATAATAATGACAATCATGAAGATAATAGTACTACTAGTAATAATGTGTACGAAACAAGTGATGCACAATGCAATTGCTCACCACCCACTGCCCGATGCCCAGCCTAACCCCGAGCATTCCGGCCCTCCTCCCAGCTCTTGCACCCCCAGCCTACCTGCTGGCAGGAGAGAGTGAGAAGCTGAAGTGTCCTTGGCTAGGTGTAAGCACTGCTCTGCAACAATTAAAACATCAGCATATTATCAGCACTCTTCTCATCCTAAGCCAGAACATAGCATTCTACCAGCTACTAGGAAGAAACACCCTCATCATCAATCTCTAAACAGCAATTACTAAGGTTAAATTTTCCACAGACTTCTTCTCTAGTAAATAATCCAAAGCTAAGCGATTTTGATACAAAGCAGTTCTCATCTTGGTATTTTGCTTTGCCATTAATCCAAGTGTTGGCATTAGCACCTGTTTTAGTATTCTGCACTAGCTCCTGGCATCAGCACATGGTTTAGGGGAAATGTTAGAAATGTTAACATTAGCACATATTTTAGTATCCTGCACCATCTCTTTTTAAGGAGTCACTGTCTTTAGATAAATGTTGTAGTGTTTCCCAGGTAATATACTATCAATGAGATCCTAATCTGATAAAGAGACGCGAGATTCTTCACAGGAAGATCCTGAGGATGAACAGGTACACCTCGACCTTTGATAAGAACTTGGAAGATGGCAAAATAACATGGAGAGTTGGAAAGAGCATGCGCAGAGAAGAAAGGTGAATAGTTCAGCAGGGAGGAAGACTCTTTACTTCATCATGAAGACCACCAGGAAGACCACCAGACGGTGCTGCGCATGTGCAAGTAGGGAGGAGTCAAGGGAGGAGTCACTGAGCTTGATGTTGCAGCTTGAAATGAATATGTATGAATTTATGTATCTCCAAGAATATAAATTTGCGGTGGGGATGTAACGGGATTTGAAGCCAGATTTGGGCACCTGCCCCTGGTTTCCAGCGCTGAATAAAGCACCTTCATATAATCACGTTGTGGTTATGTGTCTGCTACGCTAACATTTTGGCGACCCAGATGGGACGGCGTGGGCACTGCTGAGGCGGATCGTGTTTCGATTACGCTCCAGCCGGCACCGGGGAGTTTCTCGGGGAGCCATCGACCGCAACCGACCTCCTCTGCTCACGACGTACCACGGGATAGGTAAGCAAAGGTGCTTTCTGGTTTTCGGTACCGATCTGGTCTGGAAAGCCTGCCGGTCAGACGCGGCGAAAGCCACGCTCGGTTGGGCAGGAAGCTTCCAGGGTAAGCCTAGGCGCCGTCCGTCAGACGGAGTGAAAGCTCCGCAGGTTCGGCATTGGAGGTCAGTATTGGTAATTGTGTTGGTTTGTGTCGAAAGGGGGGAGGGGGGGTCGGCACGATATCGGGTGAAGCACACTGCTGTTCCGACAGCTTTTAGGGAAGTGTGCTGCCGCTTAGGCGGCACCTCGTTGCTTCGGCAACCCTTGCTGCTATAGTAATTCTCAGATCCTGTGAAGCACACTGCTGTTCCGACAGCTTTTAGGGAAGTGTGCTGCCGCTTAGGCGGCACCTCGTTGCTTCGGCAACCCTTGCTGCTATAGTAATTCTCAGATCCTGTTACTGTGATTACTGTCAATAAGGTTATAAGATTGTCATGAAAGCGCTAAAAGAGATTTTGGGTCAGGATGCTCCTATCCCATGGACATCCCCACTCGGGTGCTTATTAGCACATTGGAAAGAGTGCGGTTTTCGTCAAGAAATGCGAAAAGGGAAATTGATTGACTATTGTAATGGCTGGTGGCCGCAATACAAGCTAGAGGATCAAGAGACTTGGCCCGAGAATGGCACACTACAGTATAATACAATTTTACAGTTAATGTTATTTTGTAAAAAGGAAGGAAAAGATGACGAGCTTCCATATGTAGAATTGTTCTTTTATTTGCGCTGAAAACCTGAATGGCAGCGTGCCTGCAGAATAATGGTGTTTAATACCCTAAATGAGAATCGTTGTTGTGCGTGTGCTAAGGAGGGACGTTGCATACAGCACCAGGCAATAGAAAATAGTAAACATAATGGAGAAATGAATGATGGAAATGTAGATTTGGAAATTGCGCCGTTAGCTCTGGAAGAACGGGCAGAGGAGGAAGAGGAAAATGAGGAAAGGTCCCCGACTTTAGCCTCTCCTGTCTCATGTAGAACTCGACAACGGCAGAGAGTAGGAGGGATTGTGGATGAACGGGGGGGGGGAAGATAATTGCACCCCTCCGGCAGGGAGTAGGAGCGGAAGGACCGGTATATGTTAAGGCACCCTTCTCGGCTGGAGATTTAGTAATTTGGAAACAGGCAGCCGGAACTTATAGAGAAAATCCGGACAAAGTTGCAAGAGTGGTGAAAACGATAATCAAAACTCAGAATCCAGATTGGGATGATTTACAGGTAATTTTAGATACCTTAATGGATTCAACAGAAAAAGATATGGTTTTGCGGGCAGCCAAGGAAAGAGCTCGAGAAGAGATACGAAACGGGCTAGTACCTGGAAATCTGGACCAGAATTTTCCCACTGAAGACCCCCAGTGGCATTATAATACAGGGGACGGAATAAGGAGATTAAAGAGATATCAGGACTGGGTCCAGATCGGGGTGCAAAATGCTATGCCCCGAACTATAAATTGGTCAAGATTATATAATGTTAGGCAAGAAAGGACGGAATCACCATCTGCCTTTTTGGAAAGATTAAAAGAAACGGCCAGAAAATACACAGACTTGGATGTGGAAACCGAACAAGCTAAGACCCAGCTAGCTCTTATTTTCTTAGGACAAGCCCAGGAAGATATTAGGAAGAAATTGCAGAAATTGGAAGGCGCAGATCTGAGGGATTTGGATAGACTGTTGGAGATTGCTTGGAAAGTGTGTAACAATAGAGAAAAGGAGGCAGCCAAAAGGCAACAACAGAATTTATTGGCAGTTGTCCAGGGAAGAGAACGGGGAGGGTTAAGAGGAAGAGGTCGAGGGAATATGAATAGTCGAGGTAGAGGAGCAGAGAGAGGTTATCCAGGTTCGGGAGGAAATGGGCTGGGTCTCAACCAATGTGCCCATTGTAAGGAAGAAGGCCACTGGAAAAATGAATGTCCTCTTCGACAACAGCCAATGATTGGTAGAGGGAATCCATTCCGAAATCAGGAAATAGCCAAAGCAATGGTCCTGGGGGATTATAGCAGCTGACCAGGAAACCAGAGAGAAGCAGGAGAGCCCCTAGTGGCAATTCATACAGGAAATAGGGAAGTAAAGTTTCTAGTTGATACAGGGGCAACGTACTCAGTACTTAATAGATTAGATGGCAAAATAGGGGAAAGAAAGACAGCTATCGTAGGTGCCACCGGGAAGGAGGAAATACGGCCATTCCTACAACCCCTCGATTTACGGTTTTGTCCTGGTTTCAGTTAGAACAGAGTTAATTTTCTTCCTAGTAGCTGGTAGAATGCTATGTTTTGGCTTAGGAGGAGAAGAGTGCTGATAACACCCTGATGTTTTAATTGTTGCAGAGCAGTGCTTATACTAAGCCAAGGACATAGCTTCTTGCTCTGTCCTGCCAACGGGCAGGCTGGGGGTGCAGCAAGAGCTGGGAGGGGACAGACCTAGGACAGGTGACCCAAACTAGCCAAAGAGGTATTCCATACCATCTGACGTCATGCTAAACTATATATAGGGGTGGCTAGCCGGGGGAGGGGGGCCGCACTGCTCGGGGTTAGGCTGGGCATCGGTCAGCGGGTGGTGAGCAATTGCATTGTGCATCACTTGTTTGTACACATTATTAATAGTAGTACTATTATCATCATTGTGTTATTATTATTATTGTTATTATTATTATTATTATTATTATTATTATTTTCCAGTCTTATTAAACTGTCTTTATCTCAACTCACGGGCTTCACTTTCCATTTCTCTCCCCCGTCCCAGAGAGGGAGGGGGGAGGGTGAGCGAACGGCTGTGTGGTGTTTAGCTGCCGGCCGGGTTAAACCATGACAGTCTGTTTTGGCGCCCAACGTGGGGCTCGAAAGGTTGAGATAACGGCAGATCTGATCAGAGTGTGTTAGACTAAAATTGGTATAAGTATTAGACCTGCTTAATAGTCACTTGTCCTAATGCTGATTGCTTTAATCTCAAGTCTGCTGCGCCTGTTTTCCAAATTGAGTATTATAGCACATTATTTTCCGTATGTGCTCTCTGTCATGTTGTTTATCCTCTCCGGGCCCTGGTTTCAGATCATTGTGGTACTGTGTGTTGTAACAGTGGCTTATGAGACGATGAAATATCTGGTCATGACTCTAACTTGGTATTTGTACTCAGTAACATTGTCGACTCTATACTTTGGAAACTGTATCTTGGAAACTATTAGCAATTATACCTGTTGCCTTTTTTCATTAGGGAGTCAATCTGTGGAGGGGAAAGGGGAAGATATTTTTTCTTACTCGATCACTCTCCCTTTCTCCTTCACCACCCCCTTATCCTCCTTGATCACTGATCACTCTCCCTTTCTCCTTCACCACCCTCTTATCCTCCGAGCTTGTTACAATAGCTCTCCAAGATATTGAATATCCTTGGGATACTCAGACCAGCATGGTCTTGTTGTTATGCCTCCTGAATGTGCTTCAGGTTTTGCTTAAAGTTAAACAACTACTTAGGAAGCTCATCCGGAGATCTGCCCGGAGGCAGTATAGTTGTGGGTGGCAGGGAGTATGGGAGGATATGGGCAGGCATCTAGAGCAGTTGGCACCCCCAGTGTTTTGGAAATTCACCCCTGAACAACTGCAAACTCCTAAAAAACTGGCAGAATGTTTGAAAAAAAGGTGTCATGACTCTGGCAGTTCCAAAGTAACACAAATCATTGTAACGTGCTGGGGCCTGGCTCATGCCTATCGAGCTGCCATTGATACTGCTATCAACTTAGTGACAGACTCTGCGGCTACTCCAAGTCCTGTGACAGATCCGATGGCCACTGCGACCCCTACGGTGGACTCTGCAGCCGCTCCAGTTCCAGCTCCTGCAGACACTCCAGTTCCAGTTCCTGTAGCTGCTCCAGCTCCGGTTCCTGCAGCTGCTCCAGTTCCAGCTCCTGCAGACACTCCAGTTCCAGTTCCTGTAGCTGCTCCAGCTCCGGTTCCTGCAGCTGCTCCAGTTCCAGCTCCTGCAGACACTCCAGTTCCAGCTCCTGCAGCCGCTCCAGTTCCAGTTCCTGCAGCTGCTCCAGCTCCTGCAGCTGCTCCAGCTCCTGTGGCTGGGTCAGAGAAACGAGCTGTAGCAGTGCAAGTTGACCCTGCACAGGGTATTCCAACCCCTGTGGCAGACTCTGTAACGGGGTCAGAGAAACGAGCTGTAGCAGTGCAAGTTGCCCCTGTAGAGAAGGTGAAAAAATGGTATAGAGATTCAAGTCGTTTAGAACGCAGAGAGTCTTCTGCCAAATCTAGGTATAGAGACGACGATGCTGGGCCATCAGGGATTCAGGAGGAGGAAGATGAGGATGCCGAAAAATCAACAGTAACTACCCGAAACCTATACGAGCGTGAGCTACGAGATGTGCGAAAAGATTTTGGTCGCTGTATAGGTGAGCAGCTTGTCACCTGGCTGCTTCGGTGCTGGGACACTGGAGCCAATTGTGTGGAATTAGACGGCAGGGAAGCCAGACGGCTGGGATCCCTTGCTAGAGACGCAGGCACTGACAAAGCAATTGCAGACGAAGCACAATCTCACAGCCTCTGGAGGCGTCTCCTCTCAGCTGTGAGGGAAAGGCATCCCTTCAAGGAAGAGCTTTTATGTCTACCAGGCAAGTGGACCACTATGGAGAAGGGAATCCAGTACCTGAGGGAATTAGCCGTACGGGAAGTGATTTATGAGGATCCAGACCTCAGACAAACATCCAAAGATCCAGATGAAGTCAGGTGTACACGACCCATGTGGCGGAAGTTTGTACGGAGTGCACCATCATCATATGCCAGCTCATTGGCAATAATGGCCTGGAAAGAGGATGAGGAACCCACAGTGGATGAAGTGGCTAAACAACTTCGGCAGTACGAAGAAAGTCTCTCCCCTTCCTTACAGGCCTGCGTCTCAGCTGTGGAGAAACTTTCTGAAGAGTTCCACCAACTTAAAGAGAATCTATCTTCCTCCCCACCTGAACAAACCAGTGTCCACCGACCAAAAGAGAACACTTGGGAGAAACTTTCTGAAAAGGTTCACCAACTTGAAGAGAGATTATTCTCCTCCGCACCTGTACAAAGCAGTGTCTCAGCTATCGGGGGTAGGCGTTCATCCACACAAAGACGATATGGTGGGTACTCACCCCGTGCCACCCTGTGGTTTTACTTACGAGACCATGGAGAGGACATGAGAAAATGGGATGGAAAATCTACCGCGACCCTAGAGGCACGGGTACGTGAGTTGCAAAAGAAAACAATCGGGAAAAAGAGATTCTCTGAAAAGTTTGCTGCTCCAACTTCCAGCAGACAGTCCTTCAAACACAGAAATGAAGAAGATTCTGACCAGGATTAGGGGGGCCCTGCCTCCAGCCAGGGGGAGGAAAGGGACAGTCGAGTTTATTGGACTGTGTGGATTCGATGGCCTGGCACGTCAGACGCACAGAAGTATAAGGCTTTAGTAGACACCGGTGCACAATGTACTCTAATGCCATCGAGCTATAAAGGGCCAGAGCCCATCTGTATTTGTGGAGTGACAGGGGGATCTCAGCAGTTGACTGTATTGGAGGCTGAAGTGAGTCTGACTGGGAATGAGTGGGAAAAGCACCGTATTGCGACTGGCCCAGATGCTCCATGTATCCTTGGCATAGACTATCTTAGAAGAGGATATTTCAAGGACCCAAAAGGGTTCCGGTGGGCTTTTGGTATAGCTGCCTTAGAGACAGAGGGCATTAAACAATTATCTACCTTGCCTGGTCTCTCAGAGGACCCCTCTGTTGTGGGGTTGCTGAGGGTTGAAGAACAGCAAGTGCCAATCGCTACCACAACTGTGCACCGGCGGCAATATCGCACTAACCGAGACTCCCTGATTCCCATCCATAAGCTAATTCGTCAATTGGAGAGCCAAGGAGTGATCAGCAAGACTCATTCACCTTTCAATAGTCCCATATGGCCAGTGCGAAAGTCTAATGGTGAGTGGAGACTAACAGTGGACTATCGTGGCCTGAACGAAGTCACGCCACCATTGAGTGCTGCAGTGCCGGACATGCTGGAACTCCAGTACGAACTTGAATCCTCCCCCTGGCTATCTGCTATCTGCTATCTATAGATATCTGCTATTGCCATATGTGGATGATATACTCATAGCTACCGAAAAAGAATCAGAATGTATTCAGGTAACTATGGATATTCTGAATCAGCTGGGGCTGAATGGGTATAAGGTCTCCAAACAAAAGGCACAAATTGCATGCACCACGATGATCTACCTGGGGTGTGAAATATCCCAGGGACAGAGAAAATTGGGAATTAATCGGATTCAGGCTATTTGTGGAGTTCCGGAACCATGGAACCTACATGAATTACGAGCCTTCCTAGGTATGGCCGGGTGGTGCAGACCGTGGATAATGGACTACGGACTCATAGCAAAACCCCTCTATGAAGTACAAAAAGCTTGCACATTTACATGGGGAAAACCGCAACAAGAGGCTTTTAAGAAAATAAAAGAGGCCCTAGCGAAAGCACGTGCCCTGGGTCTGCCAGATTTATCAAAGGACTTTCAATTGTTTGTACATGAGAGACAACGATTGGCGTTAGGCGTACTGACTCAAAGATTAGGGAGCTGGAAGAGACCAGCAGGATACTTTTCTAAACAGCTGGATGCGGTAAGTGCTGGGTGGCCCCCCTGTCTAAGAGCTGTGGCAGCTACCATTCTTTTCATACAGGAGGCTAGAAAGCTTACGTTGGGAAAACAGATCGAAGTATTCGTACCACACATGGTAACTATGGTACTGGAACAGAAGGGGGGCCATTGGCTATCACCTAGCCGAATGATGAAATATCAAGCAATATTAACTGAACAAGATGATGGAATTTTGAAAACCACTAACTTATTAAATCCAGCAGTATTTTTAGGAACGACGACGGAAGAAGGAGACCTTAATCATGACTGTGTGGAAGTTATGGAACATACTTATGCCAGTAGAACAGATCTGAAGGATCAGCCACTGAAGGAACCAGATTGGGAACTTTTCACAGATGGAAGCAGCTTTGTGGAAAATGGGACTCGTTACGCAGGATATGCGGTAACAACATCGAAAATGGTGATTGAGGCAAATTCTTTACCTCCAGGGACATCAGCTCAACGGGCAGAGGTAGTTGCTCTAACTCGAGCTTTGGAATTAAGTGAAGGCAAGAACGTTAACATTTGGACAGACTCAAAATACGCGTTTGGAGTAGTTCATGTGCATGGAGCATTCTGGAAAGAACGAGGAATGTTATCTTCGCAAGGGACTAATGTAAAATATCAAGAAGAAATACTGAAATTAATAACGGCTGTGCAGAAACCCCAACAGGTGGCCATAATGCATTGTAAAGCTCACCAAGGAGGAACATCAGAGATTGTGGAAGGAAATAGATTAGCAGACTCAACGGCTCGAAAGGTCGCACGAGAAATATGGAAAATGATGGCACTAATTCCGACACAGGTAGGCCTATCTTGCTCTAGGTTAGCCAAGGACCCAAAGTATTCCCCAGAGGACGAACGGCTTGCCAATTTGCTGAAGGCCCAGAAGAATTCTGATGGTTGGTATGTAACAACAACAGGACAGGTTGTAGTGCCCCCACTAGTAATGCGAGAGATTCTACAAGAAAAGCATACTGAATGCCACTGGGGAGCAGATGCGATGGTGACTTATTTGAAACGAGGTGTTATCTCAGTACACACGTTGACAATGGCGAAATCCGTAATGTCAAAGTGCGAGCTCTGCCTAAAGAATAATCCAGTAGCAAGGAAACATGCTGAAATGGGTAGGACTAGAACTGGAATAGAGCCTGGGGATTACGGGCAAACTGACTTTGTAGAATTACCAGAGGCCCGTGGCTACAAATACTTGTTAGTAGGGGTTGACACTTTTTCTGGATGGCCGGAGGCTCTTCCCTGTCATACCAATCAGGCAAAAGAAACAGTAAAATGGCTACTGCAGGAAATTATCCCTAGATTTGGTGTACCGTTGGGTATCTCCTCAGATAGAGGACCCCATTTTATTGCTAATGTGGTTAAAGAGGTTAGTAGGTTGCTAGGAATTACTTGGAATTTACATACTCCATGGAGACCACAGTCTAGCGGACAGCTAGAAAGGATGAATCAGACTTTGAAAGGACAACTAAGCAAAATTTGTCAGGAAGCTAAAATACAATGGCCGCAGGCCCTACCAATAGCCCTATTCAGGATTAGAATAAAGCCAAAGAGTGGGATGTCAGTAAGCCCGTATGAGATATTGTATGGGAAACCTTATGGGTCCCCTGAACCAAATCCGAATATGCATGTTACCGCTAAGCAGGATGTGTATAACTATGTTCTATCCCTTGGCAAGACTCTAGCTCGACTACGCAGCGTCCTGGTGTGGAATCGACCTTTGGGCTTGGAGAATCCAGTACACGACATACAACCAGGGGACAGTGTCTATATTAAAAACTGGTATGAAGAGCCTTTGAAGGAACGGTGGGACAGACCGTATCAGGTGATCCTATACCCTGGGGCATAATTACATCACCGCTACCCCAGACTGAGAAAAACAAAACAATCCAATGTGAAACACAAAAGGTCGTGGAGACAGAAAAGCTGTGTTATAAATGGCTCAGTCTTCAAAATAGGATTTAATAAAAAAATAGGATTTATTAAAAGAATAGAGGTAAGCAAACAGCGCTGGGTGCACCGGGAGTCTCCGCTCCACCAGGACGCACACCAGCTACATCAAGTAGCTGATTTTTATGCTCCTAGACTAATACATATTCATTACTACTTCTAAAAAAAATAGGTTATTATAATTAGCTTCCGGGGTCCAGTCCCTCCTACTGGAGCATGCGCGTCAGTCTCCGGTGGTCCCTCTGGGGATCTCTAGGGGTCTTTCATGCTGAAGGCTCGTAGTCTTCCTCTCCAAGTTTTTTTCTTGTCCTTCCCCTTCGTACTCCTTGGCACCATGTCAAGTTTATACAGCATCCCCTGCAGGTCTTGTCTCCTAGCCGTCCTTCAGCTTCTTTTTTTCCTTCTTCTTAATCTCTTGGCCACCTGGCCAGATATCAGAGGCCTGCATAGTATCCCATAACAGTCACTAGTTGTTATCAGTTGTTCTGAAACCCCCAAACATCAAAGACTTCATACAAACACAAATAGCTTTCTTATTGAGACTTCACGAGTAATTAAAACATTCCTCACCAGCCATTCACAGGGACACTCCAGTTACATCTATAGCAGTGCTAAATCAACCACAAAGAAGGCAAAAAGGCTGTAACTGTTAGAAATAAGAGTTCGGAATAACAAAGGCAAATAGGCTCATGGATTTGAGGAATATTTCTGAAGATTTGATAATTTGACTATAATGAGGGGGAGACTGGGACACTGGGAGGAAAGGGAAGAAACCAAAGTCAAGGTACAAGAACTATATACATTAACCATTCTGTTTTTCTTAGACTTGTGGTTATACAAGGGTATGTAAGACAGAAGGTCACATTCGTCATACCATGCGGCCCTAGCACTGTTCCATACTGACACGAATCAGATGAACATACATAACAGCAGGAAGGGTATTATAGAGAGAAACAGCCCCTCTATCGTTCTCAATGTGAAAAGAAAAGAAATTACCAATTTATGGCTTGGAACACCAGGAGTGGACGGCTAGGGTTGTGTGAGGATGATGAACAATGCACACGACAGAAGGAAATGGAATGGCAGAATAATGACCATTCTCACTAAAAATCATGAGGAGGTTCCCACTACCCCGCCACCACCCTATAGCAACACCATACCAATGAATGAAGCTTAATACCTATATAATGTGTACAAATATATTATATTACGTATTAAAACTAGCATTGAAGATGAAAATACTGCCCTCTATGGGTGAGTGAAGTATTTTCAAAGGGGGGAAATGTTGGCATTAGCACCTGTTTTAGTATTCTGCACTAGCTCCTGGCATCAGCACATGGTTTAGGGGAAATGTTAGAAATGTTAACATTAGCACATATTTTAGTATCCTGCACCATCTCTTTTTAAGGAGTCACTGTCTTTATCGATAGATGTTGTACATCTCTTTTTAAGGAGTCACTGTCTTTAGATAAGTGTTGTAGTGTTTCCCAGGTTAATAAAAACAGGGTTATTATAATTAGTTTCCGGAATCCAAACCCTCCTACTGGAGCATGCGTTAACAGTCTCCGGTGGTCCCTCTGGGGGTCTCTCATGCTGAAGGCTCGTAGTCTTCCTCCCTCTTGTCCTTCTCCTTTGTCCATCTTGGCTGCACGTCAGAGACTTGTGCAGCGTCCCCTGCAAGCTTTGTCTTTTAGTCGTTCTTCAGTTTTCCCCGTCTCCTTAATCTCCTGGCCAGATATCAGAGGCTTGCATGGTGTCCCATGCAATAGTCATAATAGTTAGCAGCTATTCTGAACCGCCCCCCCCCCACCTCCGGTACCAGATATCAGAGACTTCAAGGAAAAGCCTACAAATACATTTCCCTTCAAGCTCTCTATTGACACGAATCTGTTTTTCTTAGACACATGGTTATACAAGGGTCTGTAGGACAGGAGGTCACATTCATCATAGCATGCGGCCCTAGCATTGTTCCATATTGACACGAATCAGATGAACACATTTCACAATCCCCCATCTCCTTTTTCATGGCATTGATTTGTGGTTTCCTTTCCAATCAAGTCAATACTTGCCGAATTGATACCAATTGATACCAATTTTGGATCTTTGTTTGTTTTTATTATCATCAGGGAATGGGTTTTCTCCTTCCCTGGTTCTGGGTCAACGGGTACCGCAGATACTTGCATTCCCTGTATAACAGAGTGTATTAGTCTGGTAATACAAGGCATTAAACATGGAATTATTAACAATCCTCCACATATTCCCAGTACAACCATCCTTATTTTAGCAAGCCAATCCCCACCCATAAAGCCCCCCTCCCATCACCCGCTTAGATCGATTCCATTTGAGATCTGAACTGGGACGTGTGCAAGTTTCTTCACTTCTTTTACAAGTTCATTTACAGCTTTTTTTTCCTGTTGTGGTTTAACCCAGCGGGCAGCTAAACAACACATGGCTGTTCGCTCACCTCCCCCCCTCCTTCTCTGGGATGGGAGAGAGAAACGGGAAAGTGAAGCCCGCGAAATGAGATAAAGACAAGAAAATAATAACAACAATAATAATAATGACAATCATGAAGATAATAGTACTACTATTAATAATGTGTACGAAACAAGTGATGCACAATGCAATTGCTCACCACCCACTGCCCGATGCCCAGCCTAACCCCGAGCATTCCGGCCCTCCTCCCAGCTCTTGCACCCCCAGCCTACCTGCTGGCAGGAGAGAGTGAGAAACTGAAGTGTCCTTGGCTAGGTGTAAGCACTGCTCTGCAACAATTAAAACATCAGCATATTATCAGCACTCTTCTCATCCTAAGCCAGAACATAGCATTCTACCAGCTACTAGGAAGAAACACCCTCATCATCAATCTCTAAACAGCAATTACTAAGGTTAAATTTTCCACAGACTTCTTCTCTAGTAAATAATCTAAAGCTAAACGATTTTGATACAAAGCAGTTCTCATCTTGGTATTTTGCTTTGCCATTAATCCAAGCGCATCTCCGGTTTTATTTACAACTCTTTCTATTACAGCTTGTAACCTAATTATTCTATTAAGTATATATATTGGGGTCCTATAGCCCCAGGATCCGTCTTCTGCCCACGTAACTGGATCATAATAAGCAAACGCCTTCCATCAAGGGGTTGGGCCCGCTTTCAGGGTCGATTTGGGTTTGTGTTACCATTCAGCCTGTCAGGGTGATCCAGCTCCTGGAAAACGAATCACAATTTTATATGGGTTTAAAAAAAAAGGTTCTTATGTTATTTTCTCGGGACAACCTGACCTTAGTGTGGGAGAAGTCCGGTCGAGGCCCTTTCACTCGGCAGTCAATACCCATAGGGGTTGCCTCCCTCAGTAGACCATACACACCGCAGTGGAGGGTCCTGCCCCGGTCTTGCCTCCTCCCTTTCCTCCCTTTACGCTTGTCTCCTTTATTTGGCATCCTTAATTCATGCAGAGCCTCGTTGCCAGAATATTAGTTCTTCTGTAGCTTGAGTTTCAGTTCCCCAGGAGCAGACTCAACCCTCCAAGTTTCAGTAGTTACTGGTCCTTTTATTCTGGATGCGTGGGTCCAACCCCTTTCTGCTGTGAGGTCATAAGGAAAACAAGGTACCATCCCTCCCGTCGGCGGTTCAATGATTCTTCCCTCCAGGTGTTTCTTAAGACCTTGTCTCCTGGTTGTATTTTACGAATAGCAAATCCTAAAGGTGGTGTTTGAGCCATCATTCCAATTTCTCTTAGCTCTTGTAATCTCCTTCCAAGAATAATTACACCTTTCTGGATGCTATGATCCTCAACTACGTTGTTCCCTAGAGGCATCCCTTGAGAAGAAGGCATACCACATAACATTTCATATGGCGATAAATCCAGTCTCACTGTGTGGTTTAGTTCTTATGTTTAAAAGTGCCAATGGTAAGCATCTCGTCCAGGGCATCTGTGTCTCGATCATTAATTTAGCCAATTGTTGTTTTATTGTTTGATTCAGTCTTTCTACTTTCCCTGAACTTTGTGGGTGCCACGGAGTATGGTATTCCCACTGAATACCTAATGATTGACATAATTTTATTATTTTAGAAGTAAAGTGTGTGCCCTGATCAGAATCAATGTACTGGATTATCCCATATCTAGGTACCAGGTGTTCTAATAGAATTTTTACCACCATTTGTGCCGTAGCTCGTGCTACGGGATAAGCTTCTACCCATTGTGTAGAATGATCTACTATTACCAATAGATATTTTATCCTCCCTACCTTAGACAATTCAGTTAAATCAACATGTACTTTCTCAAAAGGCCTATAAGCTGTTTTTTCTCCCTCCCGTGGCTGCTTGTCGAAGCACTTTCTTATTTGTCTTCTGACAAGTTAAGCAACTTTGTACAATTTGCTTTGCTATTTCAAAAATCCCAAGGCAACCAAATAGTTTAAGTAAATGATCACTTAAGGCCTTTGTACCCCAATGTGTTTGTGCATGCAAACGTCCCAGTATTTGCTTCGCATAAGCTTTTGGCACTCTCTCTCGCCTGTCTGGCAGTGTCCATTTTCCTTCTTCTAACTTAGCCCCTATTTTCTCCAGTTTCGTTTGTTTGCTTTGTTTTGTTTTCCATTGCATTTCAGAGTCGGTCCAAAAACTCCATAGGGGTTTCTTCTGGATCTTGTTGGAACAGATTCTCAATTCCCAATTTAACCAGATTTTGGTATTCACCGTTCATCATTTCCGGGGTGACTATCGTCTCAGCGTGGGGTCGGTCAGGGGAATGCAATTGTCAACAGTTCCCTGAGCGGTCCCATTGGCAATCTGAGCTAACTCATAAACTCAGGTTGTTTTAAGAGTTCGTTGCTTTTCTGTGTCCATGACAACTCTCTCGCACCCATCACGGTCCATCTGCCCCAAAGGGCTCACACCGGTGACTTTGAGATCACAGCCTCCTGTGGAGGCAGAACTATTAACACTCCTACATCCTCTTTCCCTGCTCATTCAACTTCAAACAGCTCTGTTAAATACTACGTGCCACACCTTTAACACCTTCCACAACCCTTTCAACCCTTCCTTTATCTTTCTCCAGCCTGTACTTTTCTCATGCCAACACCAAAGGCTCAGTCAGGGGCCAACCTAATTCCACTCCTTTTCCCTCTGAGATGCTGGAACAACATATCAGTATAATACATTTCATCCTATTTTCCTTCTCTCCTCAAAAACAACATTAATTGCAAGATAGCGTTATAGTCGATTGATCCATCAAGTGGCCATTTAGTTTATACAGTGGCCACCATTGATTGCAATACTTAGTGAAAGTCCTCTTGCTTTCTGTGCCCCCAGTTCTAACAATACCCTTCCAATGTGCCAATACGCACCCAAGGAGGCTTTCTTTAAAACGCCTTTGTTTTGGACATCACTCATTTCCTTGATTTCCCATTCCCTTTCATTTATTTATTACTATTCCTTTCTAGTTACTGTCCTTTGTTTCCATTTCCACGCAAACCTTTTTACTGCAGGTTTTTAGAAGATTTTTCTAATCTTCTTCCCCAACGTCCCAATTCTCTGGGATTAAACGCTCCTTCCCACATACAAACTTTACTATTTCAGATTATTAATGAGCCCCGTTCCAATCATAAATCCATGGAACTTCAGGAAAACAGCTGAAGCACTCAGCCTTCCGTCTTCTAGACGGAAATCACCACCTTTTCCACAAAAATTTACGTTTCAACAGGACTGAATTTCAAGCCGAATGCCAATTTTTCTCATGCACTTCGAGAGTAAGCCCATACAAAACAAGGAATCACTCCTGTCTATCCGTCAATATGGGGGTTTAAAAAGGTCTTGAGGCCTAAATAAATTCGCTCTCCCCCTTCTTACCAAATTCCCAGGGCTCAAGCCCGAACCACCAAAGAAATGACTCTTTCAGTTCTGCTTTGATAATCAGTCAGCCCCCTGCCCCCCCCAGTACTTGGGAAACTGACCAAACACCACAGCAAATACACCAACACTTCTCAACTGTTAGTTACTTAGATAACGCTCCCGCCTTTTTCTTCTTGTAACACTCAAAGCATTTAAGAGCAAAAACAGGTTCACAAGATACACCGCCAGGCCCATATATTGGGCACCACCAATCAAACCTTGGATAAAACAGCACTTCTTTTCATGTCTGTCACGCACTTCGTTCGTCTCCGCCCAGTCCCCTCGCGGAGAACACGGAACCGTGGATTGGAACTCCGCACTCGTTTTGCAGCGACGCTGTGTTTCACTCACACTGCACAATCATGCAATCACACCAAGAGGCCTCTAGCGCATCTCATTCATACCACAAGAACGTAAGTTAGAATAATAACCAACCCAAATAAGTATTGTCTCTGACTGTGTTCTTCGTGAAGTGACTTGTAACACTTTGTTTCAAACCCTTACACTTACACAAATGCTTTCAACACAAAATACCTGGACATTTAAGAATAAGACATACAATTATTAACACTCCCGTTAGTATCCCGCCAGCAGCTGAAAACATACCGTTTGTCTGCAGCTTCAGGAGGTCTTTGTCTGCTCCTGCGGTGAGCGGCTGAGAGCGGAGTCCCCTCCGAGCAAAACACTCAGGGCGCGCCTAGGGGCGTCTGCTCCGCAGCCGATCCCACAGCCCAGCAGAGTGTCTCCTGCCTGGCTCACAGAAAGATGACAAAATGACTCACAGAAAGCTGACTCCACGATCAGTAAAATTGTAAAGTAGGCACGTTTACTCCGTTCTGGGCGGCACAGGGGGGTAGTCCCACCAAAGTCGTGCACGCCCAACGTGGCAACTGGCTTTGGTTATATCTAGTAAAGAGTTACATATACATGAAGTTTCCCAATACTCCTATACATATGCATAACCTGTCCCTTTTTGAACAGTCCTCCTTATCTCAGACCCCTTGGTTAAAGTCGGAACCATGAGGTTCCTTTGATCTGGTTCTCGGGGTCCAAGGGGCTCCTGTTATCTGGAGGTCTAAGCGCAGCACAGGCACAGTACATCGCAAATGTAGCACATATTCATTCTTAATCAATCGCTCTCTAATTTCTAATTCCATGCTTCAGCTGCAGCATACTTGCTCTCTTCCGGATCCATGGGTATTCTACTCTTAATATTGATGTTCAAAGCCTGACAGACCCAGCCCTCCGTGGAGCCAAATATCGGCCAAAATACAAGGGGTCTTAAGGGTTCTTTTGCTCATTCTATCCTATAATACTGGACCATTTTTAATCTACTCTCATTTTCTGGGGCCCCTATCGTTCCAGTTTCTAATCATTATTCCCAATGGACTTTCTGGTGGTATGTCTGGCAATTTGCTCCCTTTCTTCTGGTCCTTGGTCTTCAATTCTGTCTGACCCATCTAGGAATTTTGCTATGGCAATTCCCACAGCCCTTGGTTACCTTAGCAAGAGTGTCTTGCAGGGGGTTTAGGACCTATCACCCACCCACGAATCCTTTGGGAATCGCTTCAGTCCTTCACCGGCCAAGTCCCTCGTGGCAGATTGGAACCACGGTTAGAAGACCCCCACACTCACTTCGGAACTAAGTTCCGTCTCAGTTACACCCTTACACACACAGGCAACCAGATCCCACCGAACCGAACGGTATACTCCTTAAACACTTACGACTCCGTCGTCTTCGTTCAGATCTTCACGCGCAGAATTACGGACAAAATACAGGGCTGCAGCCGGCAAGGGAGCTCATAACAAAAAAAAATCAAAATCTTTGCTTACCTTTATTCAGGTTCAGGATGGCATCAGTCCTGACCTGACTCAAACAGGAGCCACCAAATGGTGGGGCACCTCTCCTAGATCAAATCAGAATTCAGGAACCAAAGCCATCCCAGACGAGCCCCTACTTGTTATAACTGGCTCAGTCTTCAAAAGAGGACTACAATCAAAGTTTACAATTTATTAAAGGAACAGAGGCAAGCAAACAGCGCTGGGTGCGCCAGGAGTCTCTGATCCACCCAGACTCACACCAGTTACATCAAGCAGCTGATTTTTATGCTCCTAGGCTAACATATATTCATTACTACTTCTAAAAAAAAAAAAAAAATACAGGGTTATTATAATTAGTTTCCGGAATCCAAACCCTCCTACTGGAGCATGCGTTAACAGTCTCCGGTGGTCCCTCTGGGGGTCTCTCATGCTGAAGGCTCGTAGTCTTCCTCCCTCTTGTCCTTCTCCTTTGTCCGTCTTGGCTGTACGTCAGAGACTTGTGCAGCGTCCCCTGCAAGCTTTGTCTTTTAGTCGTTCTTCAGTTTTCCCCGTCTCCTTAATCTCCTGGCCAGATATCAGAGGCTTGCATGGTGTCCCATGCAATAGTCATAATAGTTAGCAGCTATTCTGAACCGCCCCCAGGTATCAGAGACTTCAAGGAAAAGCCTACAAATACATTTCCCTTCAAGCTCTCTATTGACACGAATTGCAAAAACATTCCTTTGCAAGGTACAAGAACTATATACATTAACCACTCTGTTTTTCTTAGACACGTGGTTATACAAGGGTCTGTAGGACAGGAGGTCACATTCATCATACCATGCGGCCCTAGCATTGTTCCATATTGACACGAATCAGATGAACACATTTCACACTACTGCCACTGTTGAAGACAGGGAAAAACTTCTGAGCTCTCCCATAGGATTGTCTGAGGGCTCCTCAGAGAAGGTAGCGCTCCCAATCCCCCATCCAGTATCTTCTTCTTGCAGCCCCCCGGGGTAACTGTACCTGCTGCTTCCCTAAAGTGCCTGTACACCAGTGCACGGAGCATGGGAAATAAACAGGATGAGCTCAAGATCTGTGTTTGGTCGCGGGGCCACGACCTCCTTGCGATCACTGAGACGTGGTGGGACAGCTTGCATGACTGGAACGTGGCCATGGAGGGCTCTGTCCTCTTTAGGAGAGGCAGGCTGGGGAAGCGAGGGGGTGGGGTTGCCCTTCATGTGAGGGAGCAATTAGAGTGTACCCAGCTCCAGCTGGGGGAGGGTGATGGACAGCTGGAGAGCTTGTGAGTAAGAATCAAGGGGTGGGCTGGTATGGGAGACACAGTGCTGGGGGTCTGCTACAGGTCTCCAGACGAGGAGGAGAAAGACGATCAGACTGGAGGATAGCCAATATCACCCCCGTCATCAAGAAGGGCAGGAAGAAAGATGTGGGAAAGTACAGGTAAGTCTCACCTCTGTCCCTGGAAAGGTATTGGAGCAGCTTGTTCAGGATGCGGCTGGGGACCAGGGCTGGGGACCAGGGCTGGGGACCAGGGCTGGGGACCAGGGCTGGGGACCAGGGCTGGGGACCAGGGCTGGGGACCAGGGCTGGGGACCAGGGCTGGGGACCAGGGCTGGGGACCAGGGCTGGGGACCAGGGCTGGGGACCAGGGCTGGGGACCAGGGCTGGGGACCAGGGCTGGGGACCAGGGCTGGGGACCAGGGCTGGGGACCAGGGCTGGGGACCAGGGCTGGGGACCAGGGCTGGGGACCAGGGCTGGGGACCAGGGCTGGGGACCAGGGCTGGGGACCAGGGCTGGGGACCAGGGCTGGGGACCAGGGCTGGGGACCAGGGCTGGGGACCAGGGCTGGGGACCAGGGCTGGGGACCAGGGCTGGGGACCAGGGCTGGGGACCAGGGCTGGGGACCAGGGCTGGGGACCAGGGCTGGGGACCAGGGCTGGGGACCAGGGCTGGGGACCAGGGCTGGGGACCAGGGCTGGGGACCAGGGCTGGGGACCAGGGCTGGGGACCAGGGCTGGGGACCAGGGCTGGGGACCAGGGCTGGGGACCAGGGCTGGGGACCAGGGCTGGGGACCAGGGCTGGGGACCAGGGCTGGGGACCAGGGCTGGGGACCAGGGCTGGGGACCAGGGCTGGGGACCAGGGCTGGGGACCAGGGCTGGGGACCAGGGCTGGGGACCAGGGCTGGGGACCAGGGCTGGGGACCAGGGCTGGGGACCAGGGCTGGGGACCAGGGCTGGGGACCAGGGCTGGGGACCAGGGCTGGGGACCAGGGCTGGGGACCAGGGCTGGGGACCAGGGCTGGGGACCAGGGCTGGGGACCAGGGCTGGGGACCAGGGCTGGGGACCAGGGCTGGGGACCAGGGCTGGGGACCAGGGCTGGGGACCAGGGCTGGGGACCAGGGCTGGGGACCAGGGCTGGGGACCAGGGCTGGGGACCAGGGCTGGGGACCAGGGCTGGGGACCAGGGCTGGGGACCAGGGCTGGGGACCAGGGCTGGGGACCAGGGCTGGGGACCAGGGCTGGGGACCAGGGCTGGGGACCAGGGCTGGGGACCAGGGCTGGGGACCAGGGCTGGGGACCAGGGCTGGGGACCAGGGCTGGGGACCAGGGCTGGGGACCAGGGCTGGGGACCAGGGCTGGGGACCAGGGCTGGGGACCAGGGCTGGGGACCAGGGCTGGGGACCAGGGCTGGGGACCAGGGCTGGGGACCAGGGCTGGGGACCAGGGCTGGGGACCAGGGCTGGGGACCAGGGCTGGGGACCAGGGCTGGGGACCAGGGCTGGGGACCAGGGCTGGGGACCAGGGCTGGGGACCAGGGCTGGGGACCAGGGCTGGGGACCAGGGCTGGGGACCAGGGCTGGGGACCAGGGCTGGGGACCAGGGCTGGGGACCAGGGCTGGGGACCAGGGCTGGGGACCAGGGCTGGGGACCAGGGCTGGGGACCAGGGCTGGGGACCAGGGCTGGGGACCAGGGCTGGGGACCAGGGCTGGGGACCAGGGCTGGGGACCAGGGCTGGGGACCAGGGCTGGGGACCAGGGCTGGGGACCAGGGCTGGGGACCAGGGCTGGGGACCAGGGCTGGGGACCAGGGCTGGGGACCAGGGCTGGGGACCAGGGCTGGGGACCAGGGCTGGGGACCAGGGCTGGGGACCAGGGCTGGGGACCAGGGCTGGGGACCAGGGCTGGGGACCAGGGCTGGGGACCAGGGCTGGGGACCAGGGCTGGGGACCAGGGCTGGGGACCAGGGCTGGGGACCAGGGCTGGGGACCAGGGCTGGGGACCAGGGCTGGGGACCAGGGCTGGGGACCAGGGCTGGGGACCAGGGCTGGGGACCAGGGCTGGGGACCAGGGCTGGGGACCAGGGCTGGGGACCAGGGCTGGGGACCAGGGCTGGGGACCAGGGCTGGGGACCAGGGCTGGGGACCAGGGCTGGGGACCAGGGCTGGGGACCAGGGCTGGGGACCAGGGCTGGGGACCAGGGCTGGGGACCAGGGCTGGGGACCAGGGCTGGGGACCAGGGCTGGGGACCAGGGCTGGGGACCAGGGCTGGGGACCAGGGCTGGGGACCAGGGCTGGGGACCAGGGCTGGGGACCAGGGCTGGGGACCAGGGCTGGGGACCAGGGCTGGGGACCAGGGCTGGGGACCAGGGCTGGGGACCAGGGCTGGGGACCAGGGCTGGGGACCAGGGCTGGGGACCAGGGCTGGGGACCAGGGCTGGGGACCAGGGCTGGGGACCAGGGCTGGGGACCAGGGCTGGGGACCAGGGCTGGGGACCAGGGCTGGGGACCAGGGCTGGGGACCAGGGCTGGGGACCAGGGCTGGGGACCAGGGCTGGGGACCAGGGCTGGGGACCAGGGCTGGGGACCAGGGCTGGGGACCAGGGCTGGGGACCAGGGCTGGGGACCAGGGCTGGGGACCAGGGCTGGGGACCAGGGCTGGGGACCAGGGCTGGGGACCAGGGCTGGGGACCAGGGCTGGGGACCAGGGCTGGGGACCAGGGCTGGGGACCAGGGCTGGGGACCAGGGCTGGGGACCAGGGCTGGGGACCAGGGCTGGGGACCAGGGCTGGGGACCAGGGCTGGGGACCAGGGCTGGGGACCAGGGCTGGGGACCAGGGCTGGGGACCAGGGCTGGGGACCAGGGCTGGGGACCAGGGCTGGGGACCAGGGCTGGGGACCAGGGCTGGGGACCAGGGCTGGGGACCAGGGCTGGGGACCAGGGCTGGGGACCAGGGCTGGGGACCAGGGCTGGGGACCAGGGCTGGGGACCAGGGCTGGGGACCAGGGCTGGGGACCAGGGCTGGGGAC
The DNA here is from genome assembly GCA_951411735.1 of Somateria mollissima. NCBI lineage: Eukaryota > Metazoa > Chordata > Aves > Anseriformes > Anatidae > Somateria > Somateria mollissima. Next base: position 75,532 of record CATOCB010000158.1, read on the forward strand.
CAGGGCTGGGGACCAGGGCTGGGGACCAGGGCTGGGGACCAGGGCTGGGGACCAGGGCTGGGGACCAGGGCTGGGGACCAGGGCTGGGGACCAGGGCTGGGGACCAGGGCTGGGGACCAGGGCTGGGGACCAGGGCTGGGGACCAGGGCTGGGGACCAGGGCTGGGGACCAGGGCTGGGGACCAGGGCTGGGGACCAGGGCTGGGGACCAGGGCTGGGGACCAGGGCTGGGGACCAGGGCTGGGGACCAGGGCTGGGGACCAGGGCTGGGGACCAGGGCTGGGGACCAGGGCTGGGGACCAGGGCTGGGGACCAGGGCTGGGGACCAGGGCTGGGGACCAGGGCTGGGGACCAGGGCTGGGGACCAGGGCTGGGGACCAGGGCTGGGGACCAGGGCTGGGGACCAGGGCTGGGGACCAGGGCTGGGGACCAGGGCTGGGGACCAGGGCTGGGGACCAGGGCTGGGGACCAGGGCTGGGGACCAGGGCTGGGGACCAGGGCTGGGGACCAGGGCTGGGGACCAGGGCTGGGGACCAGGGCTGGGGACCAGGGCTGGGGACCAGGGCTGGGGACCAGGGCTGGGGACCAGGGCTGGGGACCAGGGCTGGGGACCAGGGCTGGGGACCAGGGCTGGGGACCAGGGCTGGGGACCAGGGCTGGGGACCAGGGCTGGGGACCAGGGCTGGGGACCAGGGCTGGGGACCAGGGCTGGGGACCAGGGCTGGGGACCAGGGCTGGGGACCAGGGCTGGGGACCAGGGCTGGGGACCAGGGCTGGGGACCAGGGCTGGGGACCAGGGCTGGGGACCAGGGCTGGGGACCAGGGCTGGGGACCAGGGCTGGGGACCAGGGCTGGGGACCAGGGCTGGGGACCAGGGCTGGGGACCAGGGCTGGGGACCAGGGCTGGGGACCAGGGCTGGGGACCAGGGCTGGGGACCAGGGCTGGGGACCAGGGCTGGGGACCAGGGCTGGGGACCAGGGCTGGGGACCAGGGCTGGGGACCAGGGCTGGGGACCAGGGCTGGGGACCAGGGCTGGGGACCAGGGCTGGGGACCAGGGCTGGGGACCAGGGCTGGGGACCAGGGCTGGGGACCAGGGCTGGGGACCAGGGCTGGGGACCAGGGCTGGGGACCAGGGCTGGGGACCAGGGCTGGGGACCAGGGCTGGGGACCAGGGCTGGGGACCAGGGCTGGGGACCAGGGCTGGGGACCAGGGCTGGGGACCAGGGCTGGGGACCAGGGCTGGGGACCAGGGCTGGGGACCAGGGCTGGGGACCAGGGCTGGGGACCAGGGCTGGGGACCAGGGCTGGGGACCAGGGCTGGGGACCAGGGCTGGGGACCAGGGCTGGGGACCAGGGCTGGGGACCAGGGCTGGGGACCAGGGCTGGGGACCAGGGCTGGGGACCAGGGCTGGGGACCAGGGCTGGGGACCAGGGCTGGGGACCAGGGCTGGGGACCAGGGCTGGGGACCAGGGCTGGGGACCAGGGCTGGGGACCAGGGCTGGGGACCAGGGCTGGGGACCAGGGCTGGGGACCAGGGCTGGGGACCAGGGCTGGGGACCAGGGCTGGGGACCAGGGCTGGGGACCAGGGCTGGGGACCAGGGCTGGGGACCAGGGCTGGGGACCAGGGCTGGGGACCAGGGCTGGGGACCAGGGCTGGGGACCAGGGCTGGGGACCAGGGCTGGGGACCAGGGCTGGGGACCAGGGCTGGGGACCAGGGCTGGGGACCAGGGCTGGGGACCAGGGCTGGGGACCAGGGCTGGGGACCAGGGCTGGGGACCAGGGCTGGGGACCAGGGCTGGGGACCAGGGCTGGGGACCAGGGCTGGGGACCAGGGCTGGGGACCAGGGCTGGGGACCAGGGCTGGGGACCAGGGCTGGGGACCAGGGCTGGGGACCAGGGCTGGGGACCAGGGCTGGGGACCAGGGCTGGGGACCAGGGCTGGGGACCAGGGCTGGGGACCAGGGCTGGGGACCAGGGCTGGGGACCAGGGCTGGGGACCAGGGCTGGGGACCAGGGCTGGGGACCAGGGCTGGGGACCAGGGCTGGGGACCAGGGCTGGGGACCAGGGCTGGGGACCAGGGCTGGGGACCAGGGCTGGGGACCAGGGCTGGGGACCAGGGCTGGGGACCAGGGCTGGGGACCAGGGCTGGGGACCAGGGCTGGGGACCAGGGCTGGGGACCAGGGCTGGGGACCAGGGCTGGGGACCAGGGCTGGGGACCAGGGCTGGGGACCAGGGCTGGGGACCAGGGCTGGGGACCAGGGCTGGGGACCAGGGCTGGGGACCAGGGCTGGGGACCAGGGCTGGGGACCAGGGCTGGGGACCAGGGCTGGGGACCAGGGCTGGGGACCAGGGCTGGGGACCAGGGCTGGGGACCAGGGCTGGGGACCAGGGCTGGGGACCAGGGCTGGGGACCAGGGCTGGGGACCAGGGCTGGGGACCAGGGCTGGGGACCAGGGCTGGGGACCAGGGCTGGGGACCAGGGCTGGGGACCAGGGCTGGGGACCAGGGCTGGGGACCAGGGCTGGGGACCAGGGCTGGGGACCAGGGCTGGGGACCAGGGCTGGGGACCAGGGCTGGGGACCAGGGCTGGGGACCAGGGCTGGGGACCAGGGCTGGGGACCAGGGCTGGGGACCAGGGCTGGGGACCAGGGCTGGGGACCAGGGCTGGGGACCAGGGCTGGGGACCAGGGCTGGGGACCAGGGCTGGGGACCAGGGCTGGGGACCAGGGCTGGGGACCAGGGCTGGGGACCAGGGCTGGGGACCAGGGCTGGGGACCAGGGCTGGGGACCAGGGCTGGGGACCAGGGCTGGGGACCAGGGCTGGGGACCAGGGCTGGGGACCAGGGCTGGGGACCAGGGCTGGGGACCAGGGCTGGGGACCAGGGCTGGGGACCAGGGCTGGGGACCAGGGCTGGGGACCAGGGCTGGGGACCAGGGCTGGGGACCAGGGCTGGGGACCAGGGCTGGGGACCAGGGCTGGGGACCAGGGCTGGGGACCAGGGCTGGGGACCAGGGCTGGGGACCAGGGCTGGGGACCAGGGCTGGGGACCAGGGCTGGGGACCAGGGCTGGGGACCAGGGCTGGGGACCAGGGCTGGGGACCAGGGCTGGGGACCAGGGCTGGGGACCAGGGCTGGGGACCAGGGCTGGGGACCAGGGCTGGGGACCAGGGCTGGGGACCAGGGCTGGGGACCAGGGCTGGGGACCAGGGCTGGGGACCAGGGCTGGGGACCAGGGCTGGGGACCAGGGCTGGGGACCAGGGCTGGGGACCAGGGCTGGGGACCAGGGCTGGGGACCAGGGCTGGGGACCAGGGCTGGGGACCAGGGCTGGGGACCAGGGCTGGGGACCAGGGCTGGGGACCAGGGCTGGGGACCAGGGCTGGGGACCAGGGCTGGGGACCAGGGCTGGGGACCAGGGCTGGGGACCAGGGCTGGGGACCAGGGCTGGGGACCAGGGCTGGGGACCAGGGCTGGGGACCAGGGCTGGGGACCAGGGCTGGGGACCAGGGCTGGGGACCAGGGCTGGGGACCAGGGCTGGGGACCAGGGCTGGGGACCAGGGCTGGGGACCAGGGCTGGGGACCAGGGCTGGGGACCAGGGCTGGGGACCAGGGCTGGGGACCAGGGCTGGGGACCAGGGCTGGGGACCAGGGCTGGGGACCAGGGCTGGGGACCAGGGCTGGGGACCAGGGCTGGGGACCAGGGCTGGGGACCAGGGCTGGGGACCAGGGCTGGGGACCAGGGCTGGGGACCAGGGCTGGGGACCAGGGCTGGGGACCAGGGCTGGGGACCAGGGCTGGGGACCAGGGCTGGGGACCAGGGCTGGGGACCAGGGCTGGGGACCAGGGCTGGGGACCAGGGCTGGGGACCAGGGCTGGGGACCAGGGCTGGGGACCAGGGCTGGGGACCAGGGCTGGGGACCAGGGCTGGGGACCAGGGCTGGGGACCAGGGCTGGGGACCAGGGCTGGGGACCAGGGCTGGGGACCAGGGCTGGGGACCAGGGCTGGGGACCAGGGCTGGGGACCAGGGCTGGGGACCAGGGCTGGGGACCAGGGCTGGGGACCAGGGCTGGGGACCAGGGCTGGGGACCAGGGCTGGGGACCAGGGCTGGGGACCAGGGCTGGGGACCAGGGCTGGGGACCAGGGCTGGGGACCAGGGCTGGGGACCAGGGCTGGGGACCAGGGCTGGGGACCAGGGCTGGGGACCAGGGCTGGGGACCAGGGCTGGGGACCAGGGCTGGGGACCAGGGCTGGGGACCAGGGCTGGGGACCAGGGCTGGGGACCAGGGCTGGGGACCAGGGCTGGGGACCAGGGCTGGGGACCAGGGCTGGGGACCAGGGCTGGGGACCAGGGCTGGGGACCAGGGCTGGGGACCAGGGCTGGGGACCAGGGCTGGGGACCAGGGCTGGGGACCAGGCAAGGTAAAAGGAGTCCTCAAGCTCCCCATCCCAACCCAAATCAAATTTTTAACCCCTAAGCACTTACCTGCCAGCTTCTGAATTTGACTCACTGACGAACAACTTCACAGGGAAGTAGCACCACCAGGGTTTTCCTGTTCTGAGTAGTCAGCGCCGTTATTACTAGCTCATAGTGTCTCCAAAAGTATTTCTCAGAGATGGAAGAAAACACGAAGAAAAAGCAGCCTATTTGGGAACACTAAGTCCATTTCACCAGGACAGTAGAAGAGCACCCTAAGTAACCTGAACCTCAAACTCCTCGGGAGTGGCAATTCTTCCCATAACTCCTCATGCTTCCTATATAGCAAAGGTCAAATGAGCCCCACCTGGCAGATTTCACTTCACATGTTTGGAGTCATGAGACTTTGTGGAATAGGCTCATCAACCTCGTTTCAGTGTTTAAGGTTCAATTGCTCCTTATTGCTAACAGAAACAACCTGACAAGGGGCTTAGTGGTTAGAGTTGACCTAATGAATTAAATACAAAAGGCATGTGTAAGGGTCATCTTTCTGCTAGTCATTCTGTGAGGAAAATTAGTACAGAGCCTGTTAAAATAAGATAAGTCAACATAAAGAGAAGAAATAAATAAAAGAAAAAAAGAAAATGACCTAAAAGGCAAAATTGCCGTCATAGATTTTCATCTGTCTCGTCACAACAGATAAGGAATATAGCAATCAGAAAGACTTTACTTGACATTAATGTTGCTTAAATTTTCTTTTCTGAGATCTCTTCTCCATGCAGGACTTTTCAAAATCTAGCGCCATGACCTCCGACTGCAGTATTTACTTTGGCTGCATATCTATCACGTATAAATGCCAGGATCCGGGTCCTCACTCCCTATTCAGGTCAAGGACCGGGCTGAAAGTTTTGGCTTTAATTTGGTTACATGACTACATTGCTGTCGTCGTGGTTTCCCCCAGCCAGCAGCTAAGCACCGCACAGCCGTTCGTTCACTCAAGGCTTGTTGGAGCTGTGCCAGGGGGAACAATGGCAAGGCCGGGGGATAAGGCAATGGCCCAGCTGAAGTGCATCTACACCAATGCACGCAGCATGGGTAACAAACAGGAGGAGCTGGAAGCCATCGTGCAGCAGGCAGGCTACGACTTGGTTGCCATCACGGAGACGTGGTGGTGAGACCACTCTCATGACTGGAGTGCTGCAATGACTGGCTATAAGCTCTTCAGAAGGGACAGGCAGCACACAAGGGGGGGTGGTGTGGCTCTCTATAGTAGAGAATCTTTCGATGTTGTGGAACTCGAGGCTGGGAATGACAAGGTTGAGTCCCTTTGGGTTAGGATCGGCGGGAAGGCCAACAAGGCTAGCGCCCTGGTCGGGGTCTGTTACAGACCGCCGAACCAGGACGAGGAGACGGATGAGGAGTTCTACAGGCAGCTGACAGAAGCTGCGAAATCGTCGGCGCTTGTTCTCGTGGGGGACTTCAACTTCCCTGACGTATCCTGGAAGCACAACACAGCCCAGAGAAAGCAGTCTAGGAGGTTTCTGGAGAGCGTGGAAGATAGCTTCCTGACACAGCTGGTTAGTGAGCCTACCAGGGGCGGTGCCCCGTTAGACCTTCTCTTCACAAACAGAGAAGGACTGGTGGGAGATGTGGTGGTCGGAAGCTGTCTTGGGCAGAGTGACCACGAAATGGTGGAGTTCTCTATTCTTGGCGAGGCCAGGAAGGGGACCAGTAAAACCGCTGTATTGGACTTCCGGAGGGTTGACTTTGAGCTGCTCAGGACACTGGTTGGTAGAGTCCCTTGGGAGGCGGTTCTGAAGGGCAGACGAGTCCAGGAAGGCTGGGCGCTCTTCAAGAAGGAAATCTTAATGGCGCAGGAGCGGTCTGTCCCCACGTGCCCAAAGACGAGCCGGCGTGGAAGAAGACCGGCCTGGCTCAACAGAGACTTGCAGCTTGAGCTTAGGAGACAAAAGAGGGTTTATAATCTTTGGAAGAAAGGGCGGGCCACTGAGGAGGACTATAAGGATGTTATGAGGCTGTGCAGGGACAAAATTAGAAAGGCCAAGGCTCATCTGGAGCTCAACCTGGCTACTGCCGTTAAAGACAACAAAAAATCTTTTTGCAAATACATCGACGCAAAACGGAGGACTAAGGAGAATCTCCCTCCTTTACTGGATGCGGGGGGAAACCTTGTTACAAAAGATGAGGAAAAGGCGGAGGTGCTTAATGCCTTCTTTGCCTCAGTCTTCAGCGGCAATACAGGTTGTTCTCTGGATACCCAGTACCCTGAGCTGGCGGAAGGGGATGGGGAGCAGAATGTGGCCCTCACTATCCACGAAGAAATGGTTGGCGACCTGCTACGGCACTTGGATGTGCGCAAGTCGATGGGGCCGGATGGGATCCACCCGAGGGTACTGAGAGAACTGGCAGAGGAGCTGGCCAAGCCGCTTTCCATCATTTATCAGCAGTCCTGGCTATCGGGGGAGGTCCCAGTTGACTGGCGGCTAGCAAACGTGACGCCCATCTACAAGAAGGGCCGGAGGGCAGACCCGGGGAACTATAGGCCTGTCAGTTCGACCTCAGTGCCAGGGAAGCTCATGGAGCAGATTATCTTGAGAGTCATCATGCGGCACTTGCAGGGCAAGCAGGCGATCAGGCCCAGTCAGCATGGGTTTATGACAGGCAGGTCCTGCTTGACGAACCTGATCTCCTTCTATGACAAAGTGACGCGCTTGGTGGATGAGGGAAAGGCTGTGGATGTGGTCTACCTTGACTTCAGCAAGGCTTTTGACACCGTTTCCCACAGCATTCTCCTCAAGAAACTGGCTGCTCTTGGCTTGGACTGGCGCACGCTTCGTTGGGTTAGAAACTGGCTGGATAGCCGGGCCCAAAGAGTCGTGGTGAATGGAGTCAAATCCAGTTGGAGGCCGGTCACTAGTGGCGTTCCCCAGGGCTCGGTGCTGGGGCCAGTCCTCTTTAGTATCTTCATCGATGATCTGGTTGAGGGCATTGAGTGCACCCTCAGTAAGTTCGCAGATGACACCAAGTTAGGTGCGTGTGTCGATCTGCTCGAGGGTAGGAAGGCTCTGCAGGAGGATCTGGATAGGCTGGACCGATGGGCTGAGGTCAACTGCATGAAGTTCAAGAAGGCCAAGTGCCGGGTCCTGCACCTGGGGCGCAATAACCCCAAGCAGAGCTACAGACTGGGAGAGGAATGGTTGGAAAGCTGCCTGGTGGAGAAGGACCTGGGAGTATTGGTTGACAGTCGGCTGAATATGAGCCAGCAGTGTGCTCAGGTGGCCAAGAAGGCCAACGGCATCCTGGCTTGTATAAGAAGCAGTGTGGCCAGCAGGGCTAAGGAAGTGATCGTCCCCCTGTACTCGGCTCTAGTGAGGCCGCACCTCGAGTAGTGTGTTCAGTTTTGGGCCCCTCGCTACAAGAAGGACATCGAGGTGCTCGAGCGAGTCCAGAGAAGGGCAACGAAGCTGGTGAGGGGTCTGGAGAACAAGTCCTACGAGGAGCGGCTGAGGGAGCTGGGCTTGTTCAGCCTGGAGAAGAGGAGGCTCAGGGGCGACCTTATCGCTCTCTACAGGTACACAAAAAGGAGGCTGTAGCGAGGTGGGGTTGGTCTGTTCTCCCACGTGCCTGGTGACAGGACGAGGGGGAATGGGCTTAAGTTGCGCCAGGGGAGTTTTAGGTTGGATGTTAGGAAGAACTTCTTTACCAAAAGGGTTGTTAGACATTGGAACGGGCTGCCCAGGGAAGTGGTGGAGTCACCATCCCTGGAGGTCTTTAAAAGACGTTTAGACGTTGAACTTAGGGATATGGTTTAGTGGAGGACTGTTAGTGTTAGGTCAGAGGTTGGACTCGGTGATCTTGAGGTCTCTTCCAACCTAGAAATTCTGTGATTCTGTGACTCTGTGTCCATCCTAATCCGCAACATAGCACCCTACCAGCTCCTAGGAGGAAAATTAACTCTATCCTAGCTGAAAGCAGGACAGCTGTTTTCTGGCAGGTCGTGGGGAGAAGATTGGCTGGCTTGGGGGAGCTTCCGTACACGTGGCTTTTAGGCTGCAGCCAGCGTGTTCCTCTAGATCTGGAAGTTTGAAGATGGCGGAGTGGTTGGAAAGCTGCCTGGCAGAGAAGGACCTGGGAGTATTGGTGGATAGTGGGCTGAATATGAGCCAGCCCACTCAGGTGCTCAGGTGGCCAAGAAGGCCAACAGCATCCTGGCTTGCATAAGAAGCAGTGTGGCCAGCAGGTCTAGGGAAGCGATTGTCCCCCTGGACTCGGCTCTAGTGAGGCCGCACCTCAAGTACTGTGTTCAGTTTTGGGCCCCTCGCTACAAGAAGGACATCGAGGTGCTCGAGCGAGTCCAGAGAAGCGCCACAAAGCTGGTGAGGGGTCTGGAGAACAAGTCCTACGAGGAGCGGCTGAGGGAGCTGGGCTTGTTCAGCCTGGAGAAGAGGAGGCTCAGGGGCGACCTTATCACACTCTACAGGTACACAAAAAGGAGGCTGTAGCGAGGTGGGGGTTGGTCAATTTTCCCACGTGCCTGGTGACAGGACGAGGAGAAATGGCCTAAAGTTGTGCCAGGGGAGGTTTAGGTTGGATATTAGGAAGAACGTCTTTACTGAAAGGGCTGCTAGGCATTGGAATGGGCTGCCCAGGGAAGTGGTGGAGTCACCATCCCTGGAGGTCTTTAAAAGACATTTAGATGTAGAGCTCAGTGATATGGTTTAGTGGAGGACTGTTAGTGTTAGGTCAGAGGTTGGACTCGGTGATCTTGGAGGTCTCTTCCAACCTAGATAATTCTGTGTTTCTGTTGCAGTCTCCCAGCTCAGAGACAACCACCTATTAGTCTGGCGCAACGGATTTGCGTGTTCCTTGCACTAGCTGTTCCTTCACCTCCTCTTCACATACAAGGACACGCGGTCTCTTTCATGCTCCTTCAGGAGTAAACAAGCCAGGAGAGATGAAAGCCTCTTTCTTCAGGTCACTAAGATCCCTGCCTTTGGTTTCATTGAGAAGTCAGGCCCTAACAACTCAAGTGTCTTCTGGACGGTGTTTCTTCGGGGTAGGATCATTTCATTTCCCTTTTGAAGACTTACAGGGATGTAGTAGCAAAGGCCTAAAACGGTACCTGAGGCACAGGCTACTTTTCAGCCTGCAGCAGACTATAGGTATGATATCATCCCTATATCATATACCGCGTTATCGTATCAGGAAACGTAGAAAACTGCCTGTTGCTTCTCAGGTTTAAAGTTTTCCCTTAAAAGGTGCAAGCAAAGGTGTAATCAGCTGTTTGAGTACAATTCTCACGTATACATGAACATTTTCCTCTCCCCTTCCCAACTTGGAGTGCAACAGTTTTCATCACACTGTTATAAATTCCGAGTCAACTTAGCTTTATGAGATTTATTTATGGGGTTAATAAAAGGCAAGTAAAGAGCGCTGGGTGCGCAGGGAGTCTGGGCTCCTCCAACACGCACACACATTACATCAGGCAGCAGCTTTTTCTGCTCCTAGGCTAATACATGTTCATTACTACTTCTGGAAAAGGCAGGGTTATTATAATCAGTTCCCGGATTCCGAACCCTCCCACTGGCGCATGCGTATCAGTCCCCGGTGGTCCCTCTGGGGGTCTCTCGCGCTGAAGGCTCATAGTCTTCCTCCCAGGCTTTGTCCTTGTCCTTCTCCTTTGTCCATCTTGGCCGGATATCAGGCATTGCCTCTAACTCTATACAAGAAAGAGAGAGAAGCACACCTTTCTACTCTGTCAGCTACTGGCAGATCTAGAGAGAGAGAAAAAAAAAAAAAAAAAAAAGTTAATTAAAAAGTAATGTTGTTTTAAGGCATTTCACCAAATATGTAATATTTTGTAGAAACCGGATAACAAATGACAGGGAAGAAGAAACCGTAGAAGGTACTTGCATGGCCTTAATTTACATGGCAATGGACAACAGCGACAATCTGCATTGATTTGTAAGTGCCTTACACCATTCACCCTTGAGACAGAAAACTGGGATTCCCATATGACGTAAGGGGAGTGCAGTCCCTCTCAAAATACAAGAGCCTGGGGGACGCTACTGAGTACTGAAAACGTTAATACTGAAAACGTTAAGGCCAGGCAGCACCGAACTTAACAGAGAAGGGAGGCTGAGTCTCCCTGGCTGTTCACGTAACAGACAAGAGCCTCAGCTTTTCGCCCTAAGCAACGATTCGTAGTGCCAGGCGGGGAACTAGTTCTTCTTAAGCCAGGGACCACTTCAGCATCTTTAAAGCTACAGAAAGGCTTAAAGGCTCTGTGGAATCATGTTCCTGGCGCAAAAATCTGGGGACCAGGACTGGGCAAGTGGGGCACAAGTGTGTTGGGGAGCAAGCTCTCTGGGCTGATTACCAGGGCTTTAAACTAGGTTTGATGGGGGAAGGGAGGGGAGCTAAAGGTGACAGAGAAGGGCTGGGGGAAGTCCTCACTACTGTTATAGATGCCTCAGTCTTCAAAATAGGACTACAAACAAACTTTACAATTTATTAAAGGAATAGAGGTAAGCAAACTGCGCTGGGAGTCTCTGATCCACCCAGATGCACACCAGTTACATCAAGCAGCTGATTTTTATGCTCCTAGGCTAACACATATTCATTACTACTTCTAAAAAAAAAAAACAGGGTTATTATAATTAGTTTCCTGAATCCAAACACTCCTACTGGAGCATGCGTTAACAGTCTCCGGTGGTCCCTCTGGGGGTCTCTCATGCTGAAGGCTCGTAGTCTTCCTCCCTCTTGTCCTTCTCCTTTGTCCATCTTGGCTGCACGTCAGAGACTTGTGCAGCGTCCCCTGCAAGCTTTGTCTTTTAGTCGTTCTTCAGTTTTCCCCGTCTCCTTAATCTCCTGGCCAGATATCAGAGGCTTGCATGGTGTCCCATGCAATAGTCATAATAGTTAGCAGCTATTCTGAACCGCCCCCCCCACCTCCGGTACCAGATATCAGAGACTTCAAGGAAAAGCCTACAAATACATTTCCCTTCAAGCTCTCTATTGACACGAATCTGTTTTTCTTAGACACATGGTTATACAAGGGTCTGTAGGACAGGAGGTCACATTCATCATAGCATGCGGCCCTAGCATTGTTCCATATTGACACGAATCAGATGAACACATTTCACAATCCCCCATCTCCTTTTTCATGGCATTGATTTGTGGTTTCCTTTCCAATCAAGTCAATACTTGCCGAATTGATACCAATTGATACCAATTTTGGATCTTTGTTTGTTTTTATTATCATCAGGGAATGGGTTTTCTCCTTCCCTGGTTCTGGGTCAACAGGTACCGCAGATACTTGCATTCCCTGTATAACAGAGTGTATTAGTCTGGTAATACAAGGCATTAAACATGGAATTATTAACAATCCTCCACATATCCCCAGTACAACCATCCTTATTTTAGCAAGCCAATCACCACCCATAAAGCCCCCCTCCCATCACCCGCTTAGATCGATTCCATTTGAGATCTGAACTGGGACGTGTGCAAGTTTCTTCACTTCTTTTACAAGTTCATTTACAGCTTTTTTTTCCTGTTGTGGTTTAACCCAGCGGGCAGCTAAACAACACATGGCTGTTCGCTCACCTCCCCCCCTCCTTCTCTGGGATGGGAGAGAGAAACGGGAAAGTGAAGCCCGTGAATTGAGATAAAGACAAGAAAATAATAACAACAATAATAATAATGACAATCATGAAGATAACAGTACTACTAGTAATAATGTGTACGAAACAAGTGATGCACAATGCAATTGCTCACCACCCACTGCCCGATGCCCAGCCTAACCCCGAGCATTCCGGCCCTCCTCCCAGCTCTTGCACCCCCAGCCTACCTGCTGGCAGGAGAGAGTGAGAAGCTGAAGTGTCCTTGGCTAGGTGTAAGCACTGCTCTGCAACAATTAAAACATCAGCATATTATCAGCACTCTTCTCATCCTAAGCCAGAACATAGCATTCTACCAGCTACGAGGAAGAAACACCCTCATCATCAATCTCTAAACAGCAATTACTAAGGTTAAATTTTCCACAGACTTCTTCTCTAGTAAATAATCCAAAGCTAAGCGATTTTGATACAAAGCAGTTCTCATCTTGGTATTTTGCTTTGCCATTAATCCAAGTGTTGGCATTAGCACCTGTTTTAGTATTCTGCACTAGCTCCTGGCATCAGCACATGGTTTAGGGGAAATGTTAGAAATGTTAACATTAGCACATATTTTAGTATCCTGCACCATCTCTTTTTAAGGAGTCACTGTCTTTAGATAAGTGTTGTAGTGTTTCCCAGGTAATATACTATCAATGAGATCCTAATCTGATAAAGAGACGCGAGATTCTTCACAGGAAGACCCTGAGGATGAACAGGTACACCTCGACCTTTGATAAGAACTTGGAAGATGGCAAAATAACATGGAGAGTTGGAAAGAGCATGCGCAGAGAAGAAAGGTGAATAGTTCAGCAGGGAGGAAGACTCTTTACTTCATCATGAAGACCACCAGGAAGACCACCAGACGGTGCTGCGCATGTGCAAGTAGGGAGGAGTCAAGGGAGGAGTCACTGAGCTTGATGTTGCAGCTTGAAATGAATATGTATGAATTTATGTATCTCCAAGAATATAAATTTGCGGTGGGGATGTAACGGGATTGGAAGCCAGATTTGGGCACCTGCCCCTGGTTTCCAGCGCTGAATAAAGCACCTTCATATAATCACGTTGTGGTTATGTGTCTGCTACGCTAACATTTTGGCGACCCAGATGGGACGGCGTGGGCACTGCTGAGGCGGATCGTGTTTCGATTACGCTCCAGCCGGCACCGGGGAGTTTCTCGGGGAGCCATCGACCGCAACCGACCTCCTCTGCTCACGACGTACCACGGGATAGGTAAGCAAAGGTGCTTTCTGGTTTTCGGTACCGATCTGGTCTGGAAAGCCTGCCGGTCAGACGCGGCGAAAGCCACGCTCGGTTGGGCAGGAAGCTTCCAGGGTAAGCCTAGGCGCCGTCCGTCAGACGGAGTGAAAGCTCCGCAGGTTCGGCATTGGAGGTCAGTATTGGTAATTGTGTTGGTTTGTGTCGAAAGGGGGGAGGGGGGGTCGGCACGATATCGGGTGAAGCACACTGCTGTTCCGACAGCTTTTAGGGAAGTGTGCTGCCGCTTAGGCGGCACCTCGTTGCTTCGGCAACCCTTGCTGCTATAGTAATTCTCAGATCCTGTGAAGCACACCGCTGTTCCGACAGCTTTTAGGGAAGTGTGCTGCCGCTTAGGCGGCACCTCGTTGCTTCGGCAACCCTTGCTGCTATAGTAATTCTCAGATCCTGTTACTGTGATTACTGTCAATAAGGTTATAAGATTGTCATGAAAGCGCTAAAAGAGATTTTGGGTCAGGATGCTCCTATCCCATGGACATCCCCACTCGGGTGCTTATTAGCACATTGGAAAGAGTGCGGTTTTCGTCAAGAAATGCGAAAAGGGAAATTGATTGACTATTGTAATGGCTGGTGGCCGCAATACAAGCTAGAGGATCAAGAGACTTGGCCCGAGAATGGCACACTACAGTATAATACAATTTTACAGTTAATGTTGTTTTGTAAAAAGGAAGGAAAAGATGACGAGCTTCCATATGTAGAATTGTTCTTTTATTTGCGCCGAAAACCTGAATGGCAGCGTGCCTGCGGAATAATGGTGTTTAATACCCTAAATGAGAATCGTTGTTGTGCGTGTGCTAAGGAGGGATGTTGCATACAGCACCAGGCAATAGAAAATAGTAAACATAATGGAGAAATGAATGATGGAAATGTAGATTTGGAAATTGCGCCGTTAGCTCTGGAAGAACGGGCAGAGGAGGAAGAGGAAAATGAGGAAAGGTCCCCGACTTTAGCCTCTCCTGTCTCATGTAGAACTCGACAACGGCAGAGAGTAGGAGGGATTGTGGATGAACGGGGGGGGAAGATAATTGCACCCCTCCGGCAGGGAGTAGGAGCGGAAGGACCGGTATATGTTAAGGCACCCTTCTCGGCCGGAGATTTAGTAATTTGGAAACAGGCAGCCGGAACTTATAGAGAAAATCCGGACAAAGTTGCAAGAGTGGTGAAAACGATAATCAAAACTCAGAATCCAGATTGGGATGATTTACAGGTAATTTTAGATACCTTAATGGATTCAACAGAAAAAGATATGGTTTTGCGGGCAGCCAAGGAAAGAGCTCGAGAAGAGATACGAAACGGGCTAGTACCTGGAAATCTGGACCAGAATTTTCCCACTGAAGACCCCCAGTGGCATTATAATACAGGGGACGGAATAAGGAGATTAAAGAGATATCAGGACTGGGTCCAGATCGGGGTGCAAAATGCTATGCCCCGAACTATAAATTGGTCAAGATTATATAATGTTAGGCAAGAAAGGACGGAATCACCATCTGCCTTTTTGGAAAGATTAAAAGAAACGGCCAGAAAATACACAGACTTGGATGTGGAAACCGAACAAGCTAAGACCCAGCTAGCTCTTATTTTCTTAGGACAAGCCCAGGAAGATATTAGGAAGAAATTGCAGAAATTGGAAGGCGCAGATCTGAGGGATTTGGATAGACTGTTGGAGGTTGCTTGGAAAGTGTGTAACAATAGAGAAAAGGAGGCAGCCAAAAGGCAACAACAGAATTTATTGGCAGTTGTCCAGGGAAGAGAACGGGGAGGGTTAAGAGGAAGAGGTCGAGGGAATATGAATAGTCGAGGTAGAGGAGCAGAGAGAGGTTATCCAGGTTCGGGAGGAAATGGGCTGGGTCTCAACCAATGTGCCCATTGTAAGGAAGAAGGCCACTGGAAAAATGAATGTCCTCTTCGACAACAGCCAATGATTGGTAGAGGGAATCCATTCCGAAATCAGGAAATAGCCAAAGCAATGGTCCTGGGGGATTATAGCAGCTGACCAGGAAACCAGAGAGAAGCAGGAGAGCCCCTAGTGGCAATTCATACAGGAAATAGGGAAGTAAAGTTTCTAGTTGATACAGGGGCAACGTACTCAGTACTTAATAGATTAGATGGCAAAATAGGGGAAAGAAAGACAGCTATCGTAGGTGCCACCGGGAAGGAGGAAATACGGCCATTCCTACAACCCCTCGATTTACGGTTTTGTCCTGGTTTCAGTTAGAACAGAGTTAATTTTCTTCCTAGTAGCTGGTAGAATGCTATGTTTTGGCTTAGGAGGAGAAGAGTGCTGATAACACCCTGATGTTTTAATTGTTGCAGAGCAGTGCTTATACTAAGCCAAGGACATCTCAGCTTCTTGCTCTGTCCTGCCAACGGGCAGGCTGGGGGTGCAGCAAGAGCTGGGAGGGGACAGACCTAGGACAGGTGACCCAAACTAGCCAAAGAGGTATTCCATACCATCTGACGTCATGCTAAACTATATATAGGGGTGGCTAGCCGGGGGAGGGGGGCCGCACTGCTCGGGGTTAGGCTGGGCATCGGTCAGCGGGTGGTGAGCAATTGCATTGTGCATCACTTGTTTGTACACATTATTAATAGTAGTACTATTATCATCATTGTGTTATTATTATTATTATTATTATTGTTATTATTATTATTATTATTATTATTATTATTATTATTATTTTCCAGTCTTATTAAACTGTCTTTATCTCAACTCACGGGCTTCACTTTCCATTTCTCTCCCCCGTCCCAGAGAGGGAGGGGGGAGGGTGAGCGAACGGCTGTGTGGTGTTTAGCTGCCGGCCGGGTTAAACCATGACAGTCTGTTTTGGCGCCCAACGTGGGGCTCGAAAGGTTGAGATAACGGCAGATCTGATCAGAGTGTGTTAGACTAAAATTGGTATAAGTATTAGACCTGCTTAATAGTCACTTGTCCTAATGCTGATTGCTTTAATCTCAAGTCTGCTGCGCCTGTTTTCCAAATTGAGTATTATAGCACATTATTTTCCGTATGTGCTCTCTGTCATGTTGTTTATCCTCTCCGGGCCCTGGTTTCAGATCATTGTGGTACTGTGTGTTGTAACAGTGGCTTATGAGACGATGAAATATCTGGTCATGACTCTAACTTGGTATTTGTACTCAGTAACATTGTCGACTCTATACTTTGGAAACTGTATCTTGGAAACTATTAGCAATTATACCTGTTGCCTTTTTTCATTAGGGAGTCAATCTGTGGAGGGGAAAGGGGAAGATATTTTTTCTTACTCGATCACTCTCCCTTTCTCCTTCACCACCCCCTTATCCTCCTTGATCACTGATCACTCTCCCTTTCTCCTTCACCACCCTCTTATCCTCCGAGCTTGTTACAATAGCTCTCCAAGATATTGAATATCCTTGGGATACTCAGACCAGCATGGTCTTGTTGTTATGCCTCCTGAATGTGCTTCAGGTTTTGCTTAAAGTTAAACAACTACTTAGGAAGCTCATCCGGAGATCTGCCCGGAGGCAGTATAGTTGTGGGTGGCAGGGAGTATGGGAGGATATGGGCAGGCATCTAGAGCAGTTGGCACCCCCAGTGTTTTGGAAATTCACCCCTGAACAACTGCAAACTCCTAAAAAACTGGCAGAATGTTTGAAAAAAAGGTGTCATGACTCTGGCAGTTCCAAAGTAACACAAATCATTGTAACGTGCTGGGGCCTGGCTCATGCCTATCGAGCTGCCATTGATACTGCTATCAACTTAGTGACAGACTCTGCGGCTACTCCAAGTCCTGTGACAGATCCGATGGCCACTGCGACCCCTACGGTGGACTCTGCAGCCGCTCCAGTTCCAGCTCCTGCAGACACTCCAGTTCCAGTTCCTGTAGCTGCTCCAGCTCCGGTTCCTGCAGCTGCTCCAGTTCCAGCTCCTGCAGACACTCCAGTTCCAGTTCCTGTAGCTGCTCCAGCTCCGGTTCCTGCAGCTGCTCCAGTTCCAGCTCCTGCAGACACTCCAGTTCCAGCTCCTGCAGCCGCTCCAGTTCCAGTTCCTGCAGCTGCTCCAGCTCCTGCAGCTGCTCCAGCTCCTGTGGCTGGGTCAGAGAAACGAGCTGTAGCAGTGCAAGTTGACCCTGCACAGGGTATTCCAACCCCTGTGGCAGACTCTGTAACGGGGTCAGAGAAACGAGCTGTAGCAGTGCAAGTTGACCCTGCACAGGGTATTCCAACCCCTGTGGCAGACTCTGTAACGGGGTCAGAGAAACGAGCTGTAGCAGTGCAAGTTGCCCCTGTAGAGAAGGTGAAAAAATGGTATAGAGATTCAAGTCGTTTAGAACGCAGAGAGTCTTCTGCCAAATCTAGGTATAGAGACGACGATGCTGGGCCATCAGGGATTCAGGAGGAGGAAGATGAGGATGCCGAAAAATCAACAGTAACTACCCGAAACCTATACGAGCGTGAGCTACGAGATGTGCGAAAAGATTTTGGTCGCTGTATAGGTGAGCAGCTTGTCACCTGGCTGCTTCGGTGCTGGGACACTGGAGCCAATTGTGTGGAATTAGACGGCAGGGAAGCCAGACGGCTGGGATCCCTTGCTAGAGACGCAGGCACTGACAAAGCAATTGCAGACGAAGCACAATCTCACAGCCTCTGGAGGCGTCTCCTCTCAGCTGTGAGGGAAAGGCATCCCTTCAAGGAAGAGCTTTTATGTCTACCAGGCAAGTGGACCACTATGGAGAAGGGAATCCAGTACCTGAGGGAATTAGCCGTACGGGAAGTGATTTATGAGGATCCAGACCTCAGACAAACATCCAAAGATCCAGATGAAGTCAGGTGTACACGACCCATGTGGCGGAAGTTTGTACGGAGTGCACCATCATCATATGCCAGCTCATTGGCAATAATGGCCTGGAAAGAGGATGAGGAACCCACAGTGGATGAAGTGGCTAAACAACTTCGGCAGTACGAAGAAAGTCTCTCCCCTTCCTTACAGGCCTGCGTCTCAGCTGTGGAGAAACTTTCTGAAGAGTTCCACCAACTTAAAGAGAATCCATCTTCCTCCCCACCTGAACAAACCAGTGTCCACCGACCAAAAGAGAACACTTGGGAGAAACTTTCTGAAAAGGTTCACCAACTTGAAGAGAGATTATTCTCCTCCGCACCTGTACAAAGCAGTGTCTCAGCTATCGGGGGTAGGCGTTCATCCACACAAAGACGATATGGTGGGTACTCACCCCGTGCCACCCTGTGGTTTTACTTACGAGACCATGGAGAGGACATGAGAAAATGGGATGGAAAATCTACCGCGACCCTAGAGGCACGGGTACGTGAGTTGCAAAAGAAAACAATCGGGAAAAAGGGATTCTCTGAAAAGTTTGCTGCTCCAACTTCCAGCAGACAGTCCTTCAAACACAGAAATGAAGAAGATTCTGACCAGGATTAGGGGGGCCCTGCCTCCAGCCAGGGGGAGGAAAGGGACAGTCGAGTTTATTGGACTGTGTGGATTCGATGGCCTGGCACGTCAGACGCACAGAAGTATAAGGCTTTAGTAGACACCGGTGCACAATGTACTCTAATGCCATCGAGCTATAAAGGGCCAGAGCCCATCTGTATTTGTGGAGTGACAGGGGGATCTCAGCAGTTGACTGTATTGGAGGCTGAAGTGAGTCTGACTGGGAATGAGTGGGAAAAGCACCGTATTGCGACTGGCCCAGATGCTCCATGTATCCTTGGCACAGACTATCTTAGAAGAGGATATTTCAAGGACCCAAAAGGGTTCCGGTGGGCTTTTGGTATAGCTGCCTTAGAGACAGAGGGCATTAAACAATTATCTACCTTGCCTGGTCTCTCAGAGGACCCCTCTGTTGTGGGGTTGCTGAGGGTTGAAGAACAGCAAGTGCCAATCGCTACCACAACTGTGCACCGGCGGCAATATCGCACTAACCGAGACTCCCTGATTCCCATCCATAAGCTAATTCGTCAATTGGAGAGCCAAGGAGTGATCAGCAAGACTCATTCACCTTTCAATAGTCCCATATGGCCAGTGCGAAAGTCTAATGGTGAGTGGAGACTAACAGTGGACTATCGTGGCCTGAACGAAGTCACGCCACCATTGAGTGCTGCAGTGCCGGACATGCTGGAACTCCAGTACGAACTTGAATCCTCCCCCTGGCTATCTGCTATCTGCTATCTATAGATATCTGCTATTGCCATATGTGGATGATATACTCATAGCTACCGAAAAAGAATCAGAATGTATTCAGGTAACTATGGATATTCTGAATCAGCTGGGGCTGAATGGGTATAAGGTCTCCAAACAAAAGGCACAAATTGCATGCACCACGATGATCTACCTGGGGTGTGAAATATCCCAGGGACAGAGAAAATTGGGAATTAATCGGATTCAGGCTATTTGTGGAGTTCCGGAACCATGGAACCTACATGAATTACGAGCCTTCCTAGGTATGGCCGGGTGGTGCAGACTGTGGATAATGGACTACGGACTCATAGCAAAACCCCTCTATGAAGTACAAAAAGCTTGCACATTTACATGGGGAAAACCGCAACAAGAGGCTTTTAAGAAAATAAAAGAGGCCCTAGCGAAAGCACGTGCCCTGGGT
Organism: Somateria mollissima; assembly: GCA_951411735.1. Lineage (NCBI taxonomy): Eukaryota > Metazoa > Chordata > Aves > Anseriformes > Anatidae > Somateria > Somateria mollissima. The sequence goes on from CATOCB010000158.1 coordinate 95,502, forward strand.
CTGCCAGATTTATCAAAGGACTTTCAATTGTTTGTACATGAGAGACAACGATTGGCGTTAGGCGTACTGACTCAAAGATTAGGGAGCTGGAAGAGACCAGCAGGATACTTTTCTAAACAGCTGGATGCGGTAAGTGCTGGGTGGCCCCCCTGTCTAAGAGCTGTGGCAGCTACCATTCTTTTAATACAGGAGGCTAGAAAGCTTACGTTGGGAAAACGGATCGAAGTATTCGTACCACACATGGTAACTATGGTACTGGAACAAGAGGGGGGCCATTGGCTATCACCTAGCCGAATGATGAAATATCAAGCAATATTAACTGAACAAGATGATGGAATTTTGAAAACCACTAACTTATTAAATCCAGCAGTATTTTTAGGAACGACGACGGAAGAAGGAGACCTTAATCATGACTGTGTGGAAGTTATGGAACATACTTATGCCAGTAGAACAGATCTGAAGGATCAGCCACTGAAGGAACCAGATTGGGAACTTTTCACAGATGGAAGCAGCTTTGTGGAAAATGGGACTCGTTACGCAGGATATGCGGTAACAACATCGAAAATGGTGATTGAGGCAAATTCTTTACCTCCAGGGACATCAGCTCAACGGGCAGAGGTAGTTGCTCTAACTCGAGCTTTGGAATTAAGTGAAGGCAAGAACGTTAACATTTGGACAGACTCAAAATACGCGTTTGGAGTAGTTCATGTGCATGGAGCATTCTGGAAAGAACGAGGAATGTTATCTTCGCAAGGGACTAATGTAAAATATCAAGAAGAAATACTGAAATTAATAACGGCTGTGCAGAAACCCCAACAGGTGGCCATAATGCATTGTAAAGCTCACCAAGGAGGAACATCAGAGATTGTGGAAGGAAATAGATTAGCAGACTCAACGGCTCGAAAGGTCGCACGAGAAATATGGAAAATGATGGCACTAATTCCGACACAGGTAGGCCTATCTTGCTCTAGGTTAGCCAAGGACCCAAAGTATTCCCCAGAGGACGAACGGCTTGCCAATTTGCTGAAGGCCCAGAAGAATTCTGATGGTTGGTATGTAACAACAACAGGACAGGTTGTAGTGCCCCCACTAGTAATGCGAGAGATTCTACAAGAAAAGCATAATGAATGCCACTGGGGAGCAGATGCGATGGTGACTTATTTGAAACGAGGTGTTATCTCAGTACACACGTTGACAATGGCGAAATCCGTAATGTCAAAGTGCGAGCTCTGCCTAAAGAATAATCCAGTAGCAAGGAAACATGCTGAAATGGGTAGGACTAGAACTGGAATAGAGCCTGGGGATTACGGGCAAACTGACTTTGTAGAATTACCAGAGGCCCGTGGCTACAAATACTTGTTAGTAGGGGTTGACACTTTTTCTGGATGGCCGGAGGCTCTTCCCTGTCATACCAATCAGGCAAAAGAAACAGTAAAATGGCTACTGCAGGAAATTATCCCTAGATTTGGTGTACCGTTGGGTATCTCCTCAGATAGAGGACCCCATTTTATTGCTAATGTGGTTAAAGAGGTTAGTAGGTTGCTAGGAATTACTTGGAATTTACATACTCCATGGAGACCACAGTCTAGCGGACAGCTAGAAAGGATGAATTAGACTTTGAAAGGACAACTAAGCAAAATTTGTCAGGAAGCTAAAATACAATGGCCGCAGGCCCTACCAATAGCCCTATTCAGGATTAGAATAAAGCCAAAGAGTGGGATGTCAGTAAGCCCGTATGAGATATTGTATGGGAAACCTTATGGGTCCCCTGAACCAAATCCGAATATGCATGTTACCGCTAAGCAGGATGTGTATAACTATGTTCTATCCCTTGGCAAGACTCTAGCTCGACTACGCAGCGTCCTGGTGTGGAATCGACCTTTGGGCTTGGAGAATCCAGTACACGACATACAACCAGGGGACAGTGTCTATATTAAAAACTGGTATGAAGAGCCTTTGAAGGAACGGTGGGACAGACCGTATCAGGTGATCCTATACCCTGGGGCATAATTACATCACCGCTACCCCAGACTGAGAAAAACAAAACAATCCAATGTGAAACACAAAAGGTCGTGGAGACAGAAAAGCTGTGTTATAAATGGCTCAGTCTTCAAAATAGGATTAAATAAAAAAATAGGATTTATTAAAAGAATAGAGGTAAGCAAACAGCGCTGGGTGCACCGGGAGTCTCCGCTCCACCAGGACGCACACCAGCTACATCAAGTAGCTGATTTTTATGCTCCTAGACTAATACATATTCATTACTACTTCTAAAAAAAATAGGTTATTATAATTAGCTTCCAGGGTCCAGTCCCTCCTACTGGAGCATGTGCATCAGTCTCCGGTGGTCCCTCTGGGGATCTCTAGGGGTCTTTCATGCTGAAGGCTCGTAGTCTTCCTCTCCAAGTTTTTTTCTTGTCCTTCCCCTTCGTACTCCTTGGCACCATGTCAAGTTTATACAGCATCCCCTGCAGGTCTTGTCTCCTAGCCATCCTTCAGCTTCTTTTTTTCCTTCTTCTTAATCTCTTGGCCACCTGGCCAGATATCAGAGGCCTGCATAGTATCCCATAACAGTCACTAGTTGTTATCAGTTGTTCTGAAACCCCCAAACATCAAAGACTTCATACAAACACAAATAGCTTTCTTATTGAGACTTCACGAGTAATTAAAACATTCCTCACCAGCCATTCACAGGGACACTCCAGTTACATCTATAGCAGTGCTAAATCAACCACAAAGAAGGCAAAAAGGCTGTAACTGTTAGAAATAAGAGTTCGGAATAACAAAAGCAAATAGGCTCATGGATTTGAGGAATATTTCTGAAGATTTGATAATTTGACTATAATGAGGGGGAGACTGGGACACTGGGAGGAAAGGGAAGAAACCAAAGTCAAGGTACAAGAACTATATACATTAACCATTCTGTTTTTCTTAGACTTGTGGTTATACAAGGGTATGTAAGACAGAAGGTCACATTCGTCATACCATGCGGCCCTAGCACTGTTCCATACTGACACGAATCAGATGAACATACATAACAGCAGGAAGGGTATTATAGAGAGAAACAGCCCCTCTATCGTTCTCAATGTGAAAAGAAAAGAAATTACCAATTTATGGCTTGGAACACCAGGAGTGGACGGCTAGGGTTGTGTGAGGATGATGAACAATGCACACGACAAAAGGAAATGGAATGGCAGAATAATGACCATTCTCACTAAAAATCATGAGGAGGTTCCCACTACCCCGCCACCACCCTATAGCAACACCATACCAATGAATGAAGCTTAATACCTATATAATGTGTACAAATATATTATATTACGTATTAAAACTAGCATTGAAGATGAAAATACTGCCCTCTATGGGTGAGTGAAGTATTTTCAAAGGGGGGAAATGTTGGCATTAGCACCTGTTTTAGTATTCTGCACTAGCTCCTGGCATCAGCACATGGTTTAGGGGAAATGTTAGAAATGTTAACATTAGCACATATTTTAGTATCCTGCACCATATCTTTTTAAGGAGTCACTGTCTTTAGATAAGTGTTGTAGTGTTTCCCAGGTTAATAAAAACAGGGTTATTATAATTAGTTTCCGGAATCCAAACCCTCCTACTGGAGCATGCGTTAACAGTCTCCGGTGGTCCCTCTGGGGGTCTCTCATGCTGAAGGCTCGTAGTCTTCCTCCCTCTTGTCCTTCTCCTTTGTCCATCTTGGCTGCACGTCAGAGACTTGTGCAGCGTCCCCTGCAAGCTTTGTCTTTTAGTCGTTCTTCAGTTTTCCCCGTCTCCTTAATCTCCTGGCCAGATATCAGAGGCTTGCATGGTGTCCCATGCAATAGTCATAATAGTTAGCAGCTATTCTGAACCGCCCCCCCCCCCACCTCCGGTACCAGATATCAGAGACTTCAAGGAAAAGCCTACAAATACATTTCCCTTCAAGCTCTCTATTGACACGAATCTGTTTTTCTTAGACACATGGTTATACAAGGGTCTGTAGGACAGGAGGTCACATTCATCATAGCATGCGGCCCTAGCATTGTTCCATATTGACACGAATCAGATGAACACATTTCACAATCCCCCATCTCCTTTTTCATGGCATTGATTTGTGGTTTCCTTTCCAATCAAGTCAATACTTGCCGAATTGATACCAATTGATACCAATTTTGGATCTTTGTTTGTTTTTATTATCATCAGGGAATGGGTTTTCTCCTTCCCTGGTTCTGGGTCAACAGGTACCGCAGATACTTGCATTCCCTGTATAACAGAGTGTATTAGTCTGGTAATACAAGGCATTAAACATGGAATTATTAACAATCCTCCACATATCCCCAGTACAACCATCCTTATTTTAGCAAGCCAATCACCACCCATAAAGCCCCCCTCCCATCACCCGCTTAGATCGATTCCATTTGAGATCTGAACTGGGACGTGTGCAAGTTTCTTCACTTCTTTTACAAGTTCATTTACAGCTTTTTTTTCCTGTTGTGGTTTAACCCAGCGGGCAGCTAAACAACACATGGCTGTTCGCTCACCTCCCCCCCTCCTTCTCTGGGATGGGAGAGAGAAACGGGAAAGTGAAGCTCGTGAATTGAGATAAAGACAAGAAAATAATAACAACAATAATAATAATGACAATCATGAAGATAACAGTACTACTAGTAATAATGTGTACGAAACAAGTGATGCACAATGCAATTGCTCACCACCCACTGCCCGATGCCCAGCCTAACCCCGAGCATTCCGGCCCTCCTCCCAGCTCTTGCACCCCCAGCCTACCTGCTGGCAGGAGAGAGTGAGAAGCTGAAGTGTCCTTGGCTAGGTGTAAGCACTGCTCTGCAACAATTAAAACATCAGCATATTATCAGCACTCTTCTCATCCTAAGCCAGAACATAGCATTCTACCAGCTACTAGGAAGAAACACCCTCATCATCAATCTCTAAACAGCAATTACTAAGGTTAAATTTTCCACAGACTTCTTCTCTAGTAAATAATCCAAAGCTAAGCGATTTTGATACAAAGCAGTTCTCATCTTGGTATTTTGCTTTGCCATTAATCCAAGTGTTGGCATTAGCACCTGTTTTAGTATTCTGCACTAGCTCCTGGCATCAGCACATGGTTTAGGGGAAATGTTAGAAATGTTAACATTAGCACATATTTTAGTATCCTGCACCATCTCTTTTTAAGGAGTCACTGTCTTTAGATAAGTGTTGTAGTGTTTCCCAGGTTAATAAAAACAGGGTTATTATAATTAGTTTCCGGAATCCAAACCCTCCTACTGGAGCATGCGTTAACAGTCTCCGGTGGTCCCTCTGGGGGTCTCTCATGCTGAAGGCTCGTAGTCTTCCTCCCTCTTGTCCTTCTCCTTTGTCCATCTTGGCTGCACGTCAGAGACTTGTGCAGCGTCCCCTGCAAGCTTTGTCTTTTAGTCGTTCTTCAGTTTTCCCCGTCTCCTTAATCTCCTGGCCAGATATCAGAGGCTTGCATGGTGTCCCATGCAATAGTCATAATAGTTAGCAGCTATTCTGAACCGCCCCCCCCCCACCTCCGGTACCAGATATCAGAGACTTCAAGGAAAAGCCTACAAATACATTTCCCTTCAAGCTCTCTATTGACACGAATCTGTTTTTCTTAGACACATGGTTATACAAGGGTCTGTAGGACAGGAGGTCACATTCATCATAGCATGCGGCCCTAGCATTGTTCCATATTGACACGAATCAGATGAACACATTTCACAATCCCCCATCTCCTTTTTCATGGCATTGATTTGTGGTTTCCTTTCCAATCAAGTCAATACTTGCCGAATTGATACCAATTGATACCAATTTTGGATCTTTGTTTGTTTTTATTATCATCAGGGAATGGGTTTTCTCCTTCCCTGGTTCTGGGTCAACAGGTACCGCAGATACTTGCATTCCCTGTATAACAGAGTGTATTAGTCTGGTAATACAAGGCATTAAACATGGAATTATTAACAATCCTCCACATATCCCCAGTACAACCATCCTTATTTTAGCAAGCCAATCACCACCCATAAAGCCCCCCTCCCATCACCCGCTTAGATCGATTCCATTTGAGATCTGAACTGGGACGTGTGCAAGTTTCTTCACTTCTTTTACAAGTTCATTTACAGCTTTTTTTTCCTGTTGTGGTTTAACCCAGCGGGCAGCTAAACAACACATGGCTGTTCGCTCACCTCCCCCCCTCCTTCTCTGGGATGGGAGAGAGAAACGGGAAAGTGAAGCTCGTGAATTGAGATAAAGACAAGAAAATAATAACAACAATAATAATAATGACAATCATGAAGATAACAGTACTACTAGTAATAATGTGTACGAAACAAGTGATGCACAATGCAATTGCTCACCACCCACTGCCCGATGCCCAGCCTAACCCCGAGCATTCCGGCCCTCCTCCCAGCTCTTGCACCCCCAGCCTACCTGCTGGCAGGAGAGAGTGAGAAGCTGAAGTGTCCTTGGCTAGGTGTAAGCACTGCTCTGCAACAATTAAAACATCAGCATATTATCAGCACTCTTCTCATCCTAAGCCAGAACATAGCATTCTACCAGCTACTAGGAAGAAACACCCTCATCATCAATCTCTAAACAGCAATTACTAAGGTTAAATTTTCCACAGACTTCTTCTCTAGTAAATAATCCAAAGCTAAGCGATTTTGATACAAAGCAGTTCTCATCTTGGTATTTTGCTTTGCCATTAATCCAAGTGTTGGCATTAGCACCTGTTTTAGTATTCTGCACTAGCTCCTGGCATCAGCACATGGTTTAGGGGAAATGTTAGAAATGTTAACATTAGCACATATTTTAGTATCCTGCACCATCTCTTTTTAAGGAGTCACTGTCTTTAGATAAGTGTTGTAGTGTTTCCCAGGTTAATAAAAACAGGGTTATTATAATTAGTTTCCGGAATCCAAACCCTCCTACTGGAGCATGCGTTAACAGTCTCCGGTGGTCCCTCTGGGGGTCTCTCATGCTGAAGGCTCGTAGTCTTCCTCCCTCTTGTCCTTCTCCTTTGTCCATCTTGGCTGCACGTCAGAGACTTGTGCAGCGTCCCCTGCAAGCTTTGTCTTTTAGTCGTTCTTCAGTTTTCCCCGTCTCCTTAATCTCCTGGCCAGATATCAGAGGCTTGCATGGTGTCCCATGCAATAGTCATAATAGTTAGCAGCTATTCTGAACCGCCCCCCCCCCACCTCCGGTACCAGATATCAGAGACTTCAAGGAAAAGCCTACAAATACATTTCCCTTCAAGCTCTCTATTGACACGAATCTGTTTTTCTTAGACACATGGTTATACAAGGGTCTGTAGGACAGGAGGTCACATTCATCATAGCATGCGGCCCTAGCATTGTTCCATATTGACACGAATCAGATGAACACATTTCACAATCCCCCATCTCCTTTTTCATGGCATTGATTTGTGGTTTCCTTTCCAATCAAGTCAATACTTGCCGAATTGATACCAATTGATACCAATTTTGGATCTTTGTTTGTTTTTATTATCATCAGGGAATGGGTTTTCTCCTTCCCTGGTTCTGGGTCAACAGGTACCGCAGATACTTGCATTCCCTGTATAACAGAGTGTATTAGTCTGGTAATACAAGGCATTAAACATGGAATTATTAACAATCCTCCACATATCCCCAGTACAACCATCCTTATTTTAGCAAGCCAATCACCACCCATAAAGCCCCCCTCCCATCACCCGCTTAGATCGATTCCATTTGAGATCTGAACTGGGACGTGTGCAAGTTTCTTCACTTCTTTTACAAGTTCATTTACAGCTTTTTTTTCCTGTTGTGGTTTAACCCAGCGGGCAGCTAAACAACACATGGCTGTTCGCTCACCTCCCCCCCTCCTTCTCTGGGATGGGAGAGAGAAACGGGAAAGTGAAGCTCGTGAATTGAGATAAAGACAAGAAAATAATAACAACAATAATAATAATGACAATCATGAAGATAACAGTACTACTAGTAATAATGTGTACGAAACAAGTGATGCACAATGCAATTGCTCACCACCCACTGCCCGATGCCCAGCCTAACCCCGAGCATTCCGGCCCTCCTCCCAGCTCTTGCACCCCCAGCCTACCTGCTGGCAGGAGAGAGTGAGAAGCTGAAGTGTCCTTGGCTAGGTGTAAGCACTGCTCTGCAACAATTAAAACATCAGCATATTATCAGCACTCTTCTCATCCTAAGCCAGAACATAGCATTCTACCAGCTACTAGGAAGAAACACCCTCATCATCAATCTCTAAACAGCAATTACTAAGGTTAAATTTTCCACAGACTTCTTCTCTAGTAAATAATCCAAAGCTAAGCGATTTTGATACAAAGCAGTTCTCATCTTGGTATTTTGCTTTGCCATTAATCCAAGTGTTGGCATTAGCACCTGTTTTAGTATTCTGCACTAGCTCCTGGCATCAGCACATGGTTTAGGGGAAATGTTAGAAATGTTAACATTAGCACATATTTTAGTATCCTGCACCATCTCTTTTTAAGGAGTCACTGTCTTTAGATAAGTGTTGTAGTGTTTCCCAGGTAATATACTATCAATGAGATCCTAATCTGATAAAGAGACGCGAGATTCTTCACAGAAAGATCCTGAGGATGAACAGGTACACCTCGACCTTTGATAAGAACTTGGAAGATGGCAAAATAACATGGAGAGTTGGAAAGAGCATGCGCAGAGAAGAAAGGTGAATAGTTCAGCAGGGAGGAAGACTCTTTACTTCATCATGAAGACCACCAGGAAGACCACCAGACGGTGCTGCGCATGTGCAAGTAGGGAGGAGTCAAGGGAGGAGTCACTGAGCTTGATGTTGCAGCTTGAAATGAATATGTATGAATTTATGTATTTCCAAGAATATCCAAGAATATAAATTTGCGGTGGGGATGTAACGGGATTTGAAGCCAGATTTGGGCACCTGCCCCTGGTTTCCAGCGCTGAATAAAGCACCTTCATATAATCACGTTGTGGTTATGTGTCTGCTACGCTAACATTTTGGCGACCCAGATGGGACGGCGTGGGCACTGCTGAGGCGGATCGTGTTTCGATTACGCTCCAGCCGGCACCGGGGAGTTTCTCGGGGAGCCATCGACCGCAACCGACCTCCTCTGCTCACGACGTACCACGGGATAGGTAAGCAAAGGTGCTTTCTGGTTTTCGGTACCGATCTGGTCTGGAAAGCCTGCCGGTCAGACGCGGCGAAAGCCACGCTCGGTTGGGCAGGAAGCTTCCAGGGTAAGCCTAGGCGCCGTCCGTCAGACGGAGTGAAAGCTCCGCAGGTTCGGCATTGGAGGTCAGTATTGGAAATTGTGTTGGTTTGTGTCGAAAAGGGGGGGGGGGGGGGGGTCGGCACGATATCGGGTGAAGCACACTGCTGTTCCGACAGCTTTTAGGGAAGTGTGCTGCCGCTTAGGCGGCACCTCGTTGCTTCGGCAACCCTTGCTGCTATAGTAATTCTCAGATCCTGTTACTGTGATTACTGTCAATAAGGTTATAAGATTGTCATGAAAGCGCTAAAAGAGATTTTGGGTCAGGATGCTCCTATCCCACGGACATCCCCACTCGGGTGCTTATTAGCACATTGGAAAGAGGGCGGTTTTGGTCAAGAAATGCGAAAAGGGAAATTGATTGACTATTGTAATGGCTGGTGGCCGCAATACAAGCTAGAGGATCAAGAGACTTGGCCCGAGAATGGCACACTACAGTATAATACAATTTTACAGTTAATGTTATTTTGTAAAAGGGAAGGAAAGGATGACGAGCTTCCATATGTAGAATTGTTCTTTTATTTGCGCCGAAAACCTGAATGGCAGCGTGCCTGCGGAATAATGGTGTTTAATACCCTAAATGAGAATCGTTGTTGTGTGTGTGCTAAGGAGGGACGTTGCATACAGCACCAGGCAATAGAAAATAGTAAACATAATGGAGAAATGAATGATGGAAATGTAGATTTGGAAATTGCGCCGTTAGCTCTGGAAGAACGGGCAGAGGAGGAAGAGGAAAATGAGGAAAGGTCCCCGACTTTAGCCTCTCCTGTCTCATGTAGAACTCGACAATGGCAGAGAGTAGGAGGGATTGTGGATGAACGGGGGGGGGAAGATAATTGCACCCCTCCGGCAGGGAGTAGGAGCGGAAGGACCGGTATATGTTAAGGCACCCTTCTCGGCCGGAGATTTAGTAATTTGGAAACAGGCAGCCGGAACTTATAGAGAAAATCCGGACAAAGTTGCAAGAGTGGTGAAAACGATAATCAAAACTCAGAATCCAGATTGGGATGATTTACAGGTAATTTTAGATACCTTAATGGATTCAACAGAAAAAGATATGGTTTTGCGGGCAGCCAAGGAAAGAGCTCGAGAAGAGATACGAAACGGGCTAGTACCTGGAAATCTGGACCAGAATTTTCCCACTGAAGACCCCCAGTGGCATTATAATACAGGGGACGGAATAAGGAGATTAAAGAGATATCAGGACTGGGTCCAGATCGGGGTGCAAAATGCTATGCCCCGAACTATAAATTGGTCAAGATTATATAATGTTAGGCAAGAAAGGACGGAATCACCATCTGCCTTTTTGGAAAGATTAAAAGAAACGGCCAGAAAATACACAGACTTGGATGTGGAAACCGAACAAGCTAAGACCCAGCTAGCTCTTATTTTCTTAGGACAAGCCCAGGAAGATATTAGGAAGAAATTGCAGAAATTGGAAGGCGCAGATCTGAGGGATTTGGATAGACTGTTGGAGATTGCTTGGAAAGTGTGTAACAATAGAGAAAAGGAGGCAGCCAAAAGGCAACAACAGAATTTATTGGCAGTTGTCCAGGGAAGAGAACGGGGAGGGTTAAGAGGAAGAGGTCGAGGGAATATGAATAGTCGAGGTAGAGGAGCAGAGAGAGGTTATCCAGGTTCGGGAGGAAATGGGCTGGGTCTCAACCAATGTGCCCATTGTAAGGAAGAAGGCCACTGGAAAAATGAATGTCCTCTTCGACAACAGCCAATGATTGGTAGAGGGAATCCATTCCGAAATCAGGAAATAGCCAAAGCAATGGTCCTGGGGGATTATAGCAGCTGACCAGGAAACCAGAGAGAAGCAGGAGAGCCCCTAGTGGCAATTCATACAGGAAATAGGGAAGTAAAGTTTCTAGTTGATACAGGGGCAACGTACTCAGTACTTAATAGATTAGATGGCAAAATAGGGGAAAGAAAGACAGCTATCGTAGGTGCCACCGGGAAGGAGGAAATACGGCCATTCCTACAACCCCTCGATTTACGGTTTTGTCCTGGTTTCAGTTAGAACAGAGTTAATTTTCTTCCTAGTAGCTGGTAGAATGCTATGTTTTGGCTTAGGAGGAGAAGAGTGCTGATAACACCCTGATGTTTTAATTGTTGCAGAGCAGTGCTTATACTAAGCCAAGGACATCTCAGCTTCTTGCTCTGTCCTGCCAACGGGCAGGCTGGGGGTGCAGCAAGAGCTGGGAGGGGACAGACCTAGGACAGGTGACCCAAACTAGCCAAAGAGGTATTCCATACCATCTGACGTCATGCTAAACTATATATAGGGGTGGCTAGCCGGGGGAGGGGGGCCGCACTGCTCGGGGTTAGGCTGGGCATCGGTCAGCGGGTGGTGAGCAATTGCATTGTGCATCACTTGTTTGTACACATTATTAATAGTAGTACTATTATCATCATTGTGTTGTTATTATTATTATTATTATTATTATTATTATTATTATTATTATTTTCCAGTCTTATTAAACTGTCTTTATCTCAACTCACGGGCTTCACTTTCCATTTCTCTCCCCCGTCCCAGAGAGGGAGGGGGGAGGGTGAGCGAACGGCTGTGTGGTGTTTAGCTGCCGGCCGGGTTAAACCATGACAGTCTGTTTTGGCGCCCAACGTGGGGCTCGAAAGGTTGAGATAACGGCAGATCTGATCAGAGTGTGTTAGACTAAAATTGGTATAAGTATTAGACCTGCTTAATAGTCACTTGTCCTAATGCTGATTGCTTTAATCTCAAGTCTGCTGCGCCTGTTTTCCAAATTGAGTATTATAGCACATTATTTTCCGTATGTGCTCTCTGTCATGTTGTTTATCCTCTCCGGGCCCTGGTTTCAGATCATTGTGGTACTGTGTGTTGTAACAGTGGCTTATGAGACGATGAAATATCTGGTCATGACTCTAACTTGGTATTTGTACTCAGTAACATTGTCGACTCTATACTTTGGAAACTGTATCTTGGAAACTATTAGCAATTATACCTGTTGCCTTTTTTCATTAGGGAGTCAATCTGTGGAGGGGAAAGGGGAAGATATTTTTTCTTACTCGATCACTCTCCCTTTCTCCTTCACCACCCCCTTATCCTCCTTGATCACTGATCACTCTCCCTTTCTCCTTCACCACCCTCTTATCCTCCGAGCTTGTTACAATAGCTCTCCAAGATATTGAATATCCTTGGGATACTCAGACCAGCATGGTCTTGTTGTTATGCCTCCTGAATGTGCTTCAGGTTTTGCTTAAAGTTAAACAACTACTTAGGAAGCTCATCCGGAGATCTGCCCGGAGGCAGTATAGTTGTGGGTGGCAGGGAGTATGGGAGGATATGGGCAGGCATCTAGAGCAGTTGGCACCCCCAGTGTTTTGGAAATTCACCCCTGAACAACTGCAAACTCCTAAAAAACTGGCAGAATGTTTGAAAAAAAGGTGTCATGACTCTGGCAGTTCCAAAGTAACACAAATCATTGTAACGTGCTGGGGCCTGGCTCATGCCTATCGAGCTGCCATTGATACTGCTATCAACTTAGTGACAGACTCTGCGGCTACTCCAAGTCCTGTGACAGATCCGATGGCCACTGCGACCCCTACGGTGGACTCTGCAGCCGCTCCAGTTCCAGCTCCTGCAGACACTCCAGTTCCAGTTCCTGTAGCTGCTCCAGCTCCGGTTCCTGCAGCTGCTCCAGTTCCAGCTCCTGCAGACACTCCAGTTCCAGTTCCTGTAGCTGCTCCAGCTCCGGTTCCTGCAGCTGCTCCAGTTCCAGCTCCTGCAGACACTCCAGTTCCAGCTCCTGCAGCCGCTCCAGTTCCAGTTCCTGCAGCTGCTCCAGCTCCTGCAGCTGCTCCAGCTCCTGTGGCTGGGTCAGAGAAACGAGCTGTAGCAGTGCAAGTTGACCCTGCACAGGGTATTCCAACCCCTGTGGCAGACTCTGTAACGGGGTCAGAGAAACGAGCTGTAGCAGTGCAAGTTGACCCTGCACAGGGTATTCCAACCCCTGTGGCAGACTCTGTAACGGGGTCAGAGAAACGAGCTGTAGCAGTGCAAGTTGCCCCTGTAGAGAAGGTGAAAAAATGGTATAGAGATTCAAGTCGTTTAGAACGCAGAGAGTCTTCTGCCAAATCTAGGTATAGAGACGACGATGCTGGGCCATCAGGGATTCAGGAGGAGGAAGATGAGGATGCCGAAAAATCAACAGTAACTACCCGAAACCTATACGAGCGTGAGCTACGAGATGTGCGAAAAGATTTTGGTCGCTGTATAGGTGAGCAGCTTGTCACCTGGCTGCTTCGGTGCTGGGACACTGGAGCCAATTGTGTGGAATTAGACGGCAGGGAAGCCAGACGGCTGGGATCCCTTGCTAGAGACGCAGGCACTGACAAAGCAATTGCAGACGAAGCACAATCTCACAGCCTCTGGAGGCGTCTCCTCTCAGCTGTGAGGGAAAGGCATCCCTTCAAGGAAGAGCTTTTATGTCTACCAGGCAAGTGGACCACTATGGAGAAGGGAATCCAGTACCTGAGGGAATTAGCCGTACGGGAAGTGATTTATGAGGATCCAGACCTCAGACAAACATCCAAAGATCCAGATGAAGTCAGGTGTACACGACCCATGTGGCGGAAGTTTGTACGGAGTGCACCATCATCATATGCCAGCTCATTGGCAATAATGGCCTGGAAAGAGGATGAGGAACCCACAGTGGATGAAGTGGCTAAACAACTTCGGCAGTACGAAGAAAGTCTCTCCCCTTCCTTACAGGCCTGCGTCTCAGCTGTGGAGAAACTTTCTGAAGAGTTCCACCAACTTAAAGAGAATCCATCTTCCTCCCCACCTGAACAAACCAGTGTCCACCGACCAAAAGAGAACACTTGGGAGAAACTTTCTGAAAAGGTTCACCAACTTGAAGAGAGATTATTCTCCTCCGCACCTGTACAAAGCAGTGTCTCAGCTATCGGGGGTAGGCGTTCATCCACACAAAGACGATATGGTGGGTACTCACCCCGTGCCACCCTGTGGTTTTACTTACGAGACCATGGAGAGGACATGAGAAAATGGGATGGAAAATCTACCGCGACCCTAGAGGCACGGGTACGTGAGTTGCAAAAGAAAACAATCGGGAAAAAGGGATTCTCTGAAAAGTTTGCTGCTCCAACTTCCAGCAGACAGTCCTTCAAACACAGAAATGAAGAAGATTCTGACCAGGATTAGGGGGGCCCTGCCTCCAGCCAGGGGGAGGATTCAAGTTCGTACTGGAGTTCCAGCATGTCCGGCACTGCAGCACTCAATGGTGGCGTGACTTCGTTCAGGCCACGATAGTCCACTGTTAGTCTCCACTCACCATTAGACTTTCGCACTGGCCATATGGGACTATTGAAAGGTGAATGAGTCTTGCTGATCACTCCTTGGCTCTCCAATTGACGAATTAGCTTATGGATGGGAATCAGGGAGTCTCGGTTAGTGCGATATTGCCGCCGGTGCACAGTTGTGGTAGCGATTGGCACTTGCTGTTCTTCAACCCTCAGCAACCCCACAACAGAGGGGTCCTCTGAGAGACCAGGCAAGGTAGATAATTGTTTAATGCCCTCTGTCTCTAAGGCAGCTATACCAAAAGCCCACCGGAACCCTTTTGGGTCCTTGAAATATCCTCTTCTAAGATAGTCTGTGCCAAGGATACATGGAGCATCTGGGCCAGTCGCAATACGGTGCTTTTCCCACTCATTCCCAGTCAGACTCACTTCAGCCTCCAATACAGTCAACTGCTGAGATCCCCCTGTCACTCCACAAATACAGATGGGCTCTGGCCCTTTATAGCTCGATGGCATTAGAGTACATTGTGCACCGGTGTCTACTAAAGCCTTATACTTCTGTGCGTCTGACGTGCCAGGCCATCGAATCCACACAGTCCAATAAACTCGACTGTCCCTTTCCTCCCCCTGGCTGGAGGCAGGGCCCCCTTAATCTTGGTCAGAATCTTCTTCATTTCTGTGTTTGAAGGACTGTCTGCTGGAAGTTGGAGCAGCAAACTTTTCAGAGAATCCCTTTTTGCCGATTGTTTTTTTTTCAAAAAAGACTGTCGTGGTTTAACCCGGCCGGCAGCTAAACACCACACAGCCGTTCGCTCACCCTCCCCCCTCCCTCTCTGGGACGGGGGAGAGAAATGGAAAGTGAAGCCCGTGAGTTGAGATAAAGACAGTTTAATAAGACTGGAAAATAATAATAATAATAATAATAATAATAATAATAATAATAATAATAATAATAATAATAATAATAATAATAATAATAATAACACAATGATGATAATAGTACTACTATTAATAATGTGTACAAACAAGTGATGCACAATGCAATTGCTCACCACCCGCTGACCGATGCCCAGCCTAACCCCGAGCAGTGCGGCCCCCCTCCCCCGGCTAGCCACCCCTATATATAGTTTAGCATGACGTCAGATGGTATGGAATACCTCTTTGGCTAGTTTGGGTCACCTGTCCTAGGTCTGTCCCCTCCCAGCTCTTGCTGCACCCCCAGCCTGCCTGTTGGCAGGACAGAGCAAGAAGCTGAGATGTCCTTGGCTTAGTATAAGCACTGCTCTGCAACAATTAAAACATCAGGGTGTTATCAGCACTCTTCTCCTCCTAAGCCAAAACATAGCATTCTACCAGCTACTAGGAAGAAAATTAACTCTGTTCTAACTGAAACCAGGACAGGTTTGGAGGTAAAGAGATTACGCATGAATTTTTATATGTACCAGAATGCCCTATTCCTCTATTGGGGCGAGACTTACTGACTAAATTAAATGCTACCATAACATTTGAGGATGGAGAATTAATCATGAAAATCCCGGAATCAAAAATTGGACAGGTACTAGTGATTAAAGAAAAAGCCACCCCCCACCTTCCTAAGGAAGTAGAAGATGCAGTAATACCTATAGTTTGGGAGACAGATGTTCCTGGAAAATCTAAAGTGGCTTCCCCAGTCAAAATTGAGCTTAAGGAAGGGGCGCGACCAATACGAATTAAGCAGTATCCATTAAAATTGGAAGCTAGGTTAGCAATAGTGAAGATTATAGATAAGTTTCTTAATTATCATATTCTGGAAGAGTGTAAGTCCGAATACAACACTCCGATCTTCCCAGTAAAGAAACCCAACGGGGAATACAGACTGGTGCAAGATCTTAGAGCAATAAATGAAAGAACGACAGACATTCACCCGGTGGTGGCCAATCCTTATACCTTACTGACAACTATAAAAGAAACATATCGATGGTTTACAGTGATTGATTTGAAGGATGCTTTCTTTTGTATACCTATTGATGACAACAGTAGGAAGCTTTTCGCCTTCGAATGGGAGAACCCACGAACGGGACGGAAAATGCAATTAACTTGGACCAGACTACCCCAAGGATTTAAGAATAGTCCAACCCTTTTTGGAGGCCAGCTTGCTAAGGAAATAGAGAAGTGGACTAATCAAGGACAAATCCAGGTACCAAGAAGACGATATCTGCTATTGCCATATGTGGATGATATACTCATAGCTACCGAAAAAGAATCAGAATGTATTCAGGTAACTATGGATATTCTGAATCAGCTGGGGCTGAATGGGTATAAGGTCTCCAAACAAAAGGCACAAATTGCATGCACCACGGTGATCTACCTGGGGTGTGAAATATCCCAGGGACAGAGAAAATTGGGAATTAATCGGATTCAGGCTATTTGTGGAGTTCCGGAACCACGGAACCTACATGAATTACGAGCCTTCCTAGGTATGGCCGGGTGGTGCAGACCGTGGATAATGGACTACGGACTCATAGCAAAACCCCTCTATGAAGTACAAAAAGCTTGCACATTTACATGGGGAATACCGCAACAAGAGGCTTTTAAGAAAATAAAAGAGGCCCTAGCGAAAGCACGTGCCCTGGGTCTGCCAGATTTATCAAAGGACTTTCAATTGTTTGTACATGAGAGACAACGATTGGCGTTAGGCGTACTGACTCAAAGATTAGGGAGCTGGAAGAGACCAGCAGGATACTTTTCTAAACAGCTGGATGCGGTAAGTGCTGGGTGGCCCTCCTGCCTAAGAGCTGTGGCAGCTACCATTCTTTTCATACAGGAGGCTAGAAAGCTTACGTTGGGAAAACGGATCGAAGTATTCGTACCACACATGGTAACTATGGTACTGGAACAAGAGGGGGGCCATTGGCTATCACCTAGCCGAATGATGAAATATCAAGCAATATTAACTGAACAAGATGATGGAATTTTGAAAACCACTAACTTATTAAATCCAGCAGTATTTTTAGGAACGACGACGGAAGAAGGAGACCTTAATCATGACTGTGTGGAAGTTATGGAACATACTTATGCCAGTAGAACAGATCTGAAGGATCAGCCACTGAAGGAACCAGATTGGGAACTTTTCACAGATGGAAGCAGCTTTGTGGAAAATGGGACTCGTTACGCAGGATATGCGGTAACAACATCGAAAATGGTGATTGAGGCAAATTCTTTACCTCCAGGGACATCAGCTCAACGGGCAGAGGTAGTTGCTCTAACTCGAGCTTTGGAATTAAGTGAAGGCAAGAACGTTAACATTTGGACAGACTCAAAATACGCGTTTGGAGTAGTTCATGTGCATGGAGCATTCTGGAAAGAACGAGGAATGTTGTCTTCGCAAGGGACTAATGTAAAATATCAAGAAGAAATATTGAAATTAATAACGGCTGTGCAGAAACCCCAACAGGTGGCCATAATGCATTGTAAAGCTCACCAAGGAGGAACATCAGAGATTGTGGAAGGAAATAGATTAGCAGACTCAACGGCTCGAAAGGTCGCACGAGAAATATGGAAAATGATGGCACTAATTCCGACACAGGTAGGCCTATCTTGCTCTAGGTTAGCCAAGGACCCAAAGTATTCCCCAGAGGACGAACGGCTTGCCAATTTGCTGAAGGCCCAGAAGAATTCTGATGGTTGGTATGTAACAACAACAGGACAGGTTGTAGTGCCCCCACTAGTAATGCGAGAGATTCTACAAGAAAAGCATAATGAATGCCACTGGGGAGCAGATGCGATGGTGACTTATTTGAAACGAGGTGTTATCTCAGTACACACGTTGACAATGGCGAAATCCGTAATGTCAAAGTGCGAGCTCTGCCTAAAGAATAATCCAGTAGCAAGGAAACATGCTGAAATGGGTAGGACTAGAACTGGAATAGAGCCTGGGGATTACGGGCAAACTGACTTTGTAGAATTACCAGAGGCCCGTGGCTACAAATACTTGTTAGTAGGGGTTGACACTTTTTCTGGATGGCCGGAGGCTCTTCCCTGTCATACCAATCAGGCAAAAGAAACAGTAAAATGGCTACTGCAGGAAATTATCCCTAGATTTGGTGTACCGTTGTGTATCTCCTCAGATAGAGGACCCCATTTTATTGTTAATGTGGTTAAAGGGGTTAGTAGGTTGCTAGGAATTACTTGGAATTTACATACTCCATGGAGACCACAGTCTAGCGGACAGCTAGAAAGGATGAATCAGACTTTGAAAGGACAACTAAGCAAAATTTGTCAGGAAGCTAAAATACAATGGCCGCAGGCCCTACCAATAGCCCTATTCAGGATTAGAATAAAGCCAAAGAGTGGGATGTCAATAAGCCCGTATGAGATATTGTATGGGAAACCTTATGGGTCCCCTGAACCAAATCTGAATATGCATGTTACCGCTAAGCAGGATGTGTATAACTATGTTCTATCCCTTGGCAAGACTCTAGCTCGACTACGCAGCGTCCTGGTGTGGAATCGACCTTTGGGCTTGGAGAATCCAGTACACGACATACAACCAGGGGACAGTGTCTATATTAAAAACTGGTATGAAGAGCCTTTGAAGGAACGGTGGGACAGACCGTATCAGGTGATCCTATACCCTGGGGCATAATTACATCACCGCTACCCCAGACTGAGAAAAACAAAACAATCCAATGTGAAACACAAAAGGTCGTGGAGACAGAAAAGCTGTGTTATAAATGGCTCAGTCTTCAAAATAGGATTTAATAAAAAAAATAGGATTTATTAAAAGAATAGAGGTAAGCAAACAGCGCTGGGTGCACCGGGAGTCTCCGCTCCACCAGGACGCACACCAGCTACATCAAGTAGCTGATTTTTATGCTCCTAGACTAATACATATTCATTACTACTTCTAAAAAAAATAGGTTATTATAATTAGCTTCCGGGGTCCAGTCCCTCCTACTGGAGCATGCGCGTCAGTCTCCGGTGGTCCCTCTGGGGATCTCTAGGGGTCTTTCATGCTGAAGGCTCGTAGTCTTCCTCTCCAAGTTTTTTTCTTGTCCTTCCCCTTCGTACTCCTTGGCACCATGTCAAGTTTATACAGCATCCCCTGCAGGTCTTGTCTCCTAGCCGTCCTTCAGCTTCTTTTTTTCCTTCTTCTTAATCTCTTGGCCACCTGGCCAGATATCAGAGGCCTGCATAGTATCCCATAACAGTCACTAGTTGTTATCAGTTGTTCTGAAACCCCCAAACATCAAAGACTTCATACAAACACAAATAGCTTTCTTATTGAGACTTCACGAGTAATTAAAACATTCCTCACCAGCCATTCACAGGGACACTCCAGTTACATCTATAGCAGTGCTAAATCAACCACAAAGAAGGCAAAAAGGCTGTAACTGTTAGAAATAAGAGTTCGGAATAACAAAAGCAAATAGGCTCATGGATTTGAGGAATATTTCTGAAGATTTGATAATTTGACTATAATGAGGGGGAGACTGGGACACTGGGAGGAAAGGGAAGAAACCAAAGTCAAGGTACAAGAACTATATACATTAACCATTCTGTTTTTCTTAGACTTGTGGTTATACAAGGGTATGTAAGACAGAAGGTCACATTCGTCATACCATGCGGCCCTAGCACTGTTCCATACTGACACGAATCAGATGAACATACATAACAGCAGGAAGGGTATTATAGAGAGAAACAGCCCCTCTATCGTTCTCAATGTGAAAAGAAAAGAAATTACCAATTTATGGCTTGGAACACCAGGAGTGGACGGCTAGGGTTGTGTGAGGATGATGAACAATGCACACGACAGAAGGAAATGGAATGGCAGAATAATGACCATTCTCACTAAAAATCATGAGGAGGTTCCCACTACCCCGCCACCACCCTATAGCAACACCATACCAATGAATGAAGCTTAATACCTATATAATGTGTACAAATATATTATATTACGTATTAAAACTAGCACTGAAGATGAAAATACTGCCCTCTATGGGTGAGTGAAGTATTTTCAAAGGGGGGAAATGTTGGCATTAGCACCTGTTTTAGTATTCTGCACTAGCTCCTGGCATCAGCACATGGTTTAGGGGAAATGTTAGAAATGTTAACATTAGCACATATTTTAGTATCCTGCACCATCTCTTTTTAAGGAGTCACTGTCTTTAGATAAGTGTTGTAGTGTTTCCCAGGTTAATAAAAACAGGGTTATTATAATTAGTTTCCGGAATCCAAACCCTCCTACTGGAGCATGCGTTAACAGTCTCCGGTGGTCCCTCTGGGGGTCTCTCATGCTGAAGGCTCGTAGTCTTCCTCCCTCTTGTCCTTCTCCTTTGTCCATCTTGGCTGCACGTCAGAGACTTGTGCAGCGTCCCCTGCAAGCTTTGTCTTTTAGTCGTTCTTCAGTTTTCCCCGTCTCCTTAATCTCCTGGCCAGATATCAGAGGCTTGCATGGTGTCCCATGCAATAGTCATAATAGTTAGCAGCTATTCTGAACCGCCCCCCCCCCACCTCCGGTACCAGATATCAGAGACTTCAAGGAAAAGCCTACAAATACATTTCCCTTCAAGCTCTCTATTGACACGAATCTGTTTTTCTTAGACACATGGTTATACAAGGGTCTGTAGGACAGGAGGTCACATTCATCATAGCATGCGGCCCTAGCATTGTTCCATATTGACACGAATCAGATGAACACATTTCACAATCCCCCATCTCCTTTTTCATGGCATTGATTTGTGGTTTCCTTTCCAATCAAGTCAATACTTGCCGAATTGATACCAATTGATACCAATTTTGGATCTTTGTTTGTTTTTATTATCATCAGGGAATGGGTTTTCTCCTTCCCTGGTTCTGGGTCAACAGGTACCGCAGATACTTGCATTCCCTGTATAACAGAGTGTATTAGTCTGGTAATACAAGGCATTAAACATGGAATTATTAACAATCCTCCACATATCCCCAGTACAACCATCCTTATTTTAGCAAGCCAATCACCACCCATAAAGCCCCCCTCCCATCACCCGCTTAGATCGATTCCATTTGAGATCTGAACTGGGACGTGTGCAAGTTTCTTCACTTCTTTTACAAGTTCATTTACAGCTTTTTTTTCCTGTTGTGGTTTAACCCAGCGGGCAGCTAAACAACACATGGCTGTTCGCTCACCTCCCCCCCTCCTTCTCTGGGATGGGAGAGAGAAACGGGAAAGTGAAGCCCGTGAATTGAGATAAAGACAAGAAAATAATAACAACAATAATAATAATGACAATCATGAAGATAACAGTACTACTAGTAATAATGTGTACGAAACAAGTGATGCACAATGCAATTGCTCACCACCCACTGCCCGATGCCCAGCCTAACCCCGAGCATTCCGGCCCTCCTCCCAGCTCTTGCACCCCCAGCCTACCTGCTGGCAGGAGAGAGTGAGAAGCTGAAGTGTCCTTGGCTAGGTGTAAGCACTGCTCTGCAACAATTAAAACATCAGCATATTATCAGCACTCTTCTCATCCTGAGCCAGAACATAGCATTCTACCAGCTACTAGGAAGAAACACCCTCATCATCAATCTCTAAACAGCAATTACTAAGGTTAAATTTTCCACAGACTTCTTCTCCAGTAAATAATCCAAAGCTAAGCGATTTTGATACAAAGCAGTTCTCATCTTGGTATTTTGCTTTGCCATTAATCCAAGCGCATCTCCGGTTTTATTTACAACTCTTTCTATTACAGCTTGTAACCTAATTATTCTATTAAGTATATATATTGGGGTCCTACAGCCCCAGGATCCGTCTTCTGCCCACGTAGCTGGATCATAATAAGCAAACGCCTTCCATCAAGGGGTTGGGCCCGCTTTCAGGGTCGATTTGGGTTTGTGTTACCATTCAGCCTGTCAGGGTGATCCAGCTCCTGGAAAACGAATCACAATTTTATATGGGTTTAAAAAAAAAAAGGTTCTTATGTTATTTTCTCGGGACAACCTGACCTTAGTGTGGGAGAAGTCCGGTCGAGGCCCTTTCACTCGGCAGTCAATACCCATAGGGGTTGCCTCCCTCGGTAGACCATACACACCGCAGTGGAGGGTCCTGCCCCGGTCTTGCCTCCTCCCTTTCCTCCCTTTACGCTTGTCTCCTTTATTTGGCATCCTTAATTCATGCAGAGCCTCGTTGCCAGAATATTAGTTCTTCTGTAGCTTGAGTTTCAGTTCCCCAGGAGCAGACTCAACCCTCCAAGTTTCAGTAGTTACTGGTCCTTTTATTCTGGATGCGTGGGTCCAACCCCTTTCTGCTGTGAGGTCATAAGGAAAACAAGGTACCATCCCTCCCGTCGGCGGTTCAATGATTCTTCCCTCCAGGTGTTTCTTAAGACCTTGTCTCCTGGTTGTATTTTACGAATAGCAAATCCTAAAGGTGGTGTTTGAGCCATCATTCCAATTTCTCTTAGCTCTTGTAATCTCCTTCCAAGAATAATTACACCTTTCTGGATGCTATGATCCTCAACTACGTTGTTCCCTAGAGGCATCCCTTGAGAAGAAGGCATACCACATAACATTTCATATGGCGATAAATCCAGTCTCACTGTGTGGTTTAGTTCTTATGTTTAAAAGTGCCAATGGTAAGCATCTCGTCCAGGGCATCTGTGTCTCGATCATTAATTTAGCCAATTGTTGTTTTATTGTTTGATTCAGTCTTTCTACTTTCCCTGAACTTTGTGGGTGCCACGGAGTATGGTATTCCCACTGAATACCTAATGATTGACATAATTTTATTATTTTAGAAGTAAAGTGTGTGCCCTGATCAGAATCAATGTACTGGATTATCCCATATCTAGGTACCAGGTGTTCTAATAGAATTTTTACCACCATTTGTGCCGTAGCTCGTGCTACGGGATAAGCTTCTACCCATTGTGTAGAATGATCTACTATTACCAATAGATATTTTATCCTCCCTACCTTAGACAATTCAGTTAAATCAACATGTACTTTCTCAAAAGGCCTATAAGCTGTTTTTTCTCCCTCCCGTGGCTGCTTGTCGAAGCACTTTCTTATTTGTCTTCTGACAAGTTAAGCAACTTTGTACAATTTGCTTTGCTATTTCAAAAATCCCAAGGCAACCAAATAGTTTAAGTAAATGATCACTTAAGGCCTTTGTACCCCAATGTGTTTGTGCATGCAAACGTCCCAGTATTTGCTTCGCATAAGCTTTTGGCACTCTCTCTCGCCTGTCTGGCAGTGTCCATTTTCCTTCTTCTAACTTAGCCCCTATTTTCTCCAGTTTCGTTTGTTTGCTTTGTTTTGTTTTCCATTGCATTTCAGAGTCGGTCCAAAAACTCCATAGGGGTTTCTTCTGGATCTTGTTGGAACAGATTCTCAATTCCCAATTTAACCAGATTTTGGTATTCACCGTTCATCATTTCCGGGGTGACTATCGTCTCAGCGTGGGGTCGGTCAGGGGAATGCAATTGTCAACAGTTCCCTGAGCGGTCCCATTGGCAATCTGAGCTAACTCATAAACTCAGGTTGTTTTAAGAGTTCGTTGCTTTTCTGTGTCCATGACAACTCTCTCGCACCCATCACGGTCCATCTGCCC
Source organism: Somateria mollissima (assembly GCA_951411735.1). NCBI lineage: Eukaryota > Metazoa > Chordata > Aves > Anseriformes > Anatidae > Somateria > Somateria mollissima. The sequence goes on from CATOCB010000158.1 coordinate 119,666, forward strand.
CAAAGGGCTCACACCGGTGACTTTGAGATCACAGCCTCCTGTGGAGGCAGAACTATTAACACTCCTACATCCTCTTTCCCTGCTCATTCAACTTCAAACAGCTCTGTTAAATACTACGTGCCACACCTTTAACACCTTCCACAACCCTTTCAACCCTTCCTTTATCTTTCTCCAGCCTGTACTTTTCTCATGCCAACACCAAAGGCTCAGTCAGGGGCCAACTTAATTCCACTCCTTTTCCCTCTGAGATGCTGGAACAACATATCAGTATAATACATTTCATCCTATTTTCCTTCTCTCCTCAAAAACAACATTAATTGCAAGATAGCGTTATAGTCGATTGATCCATCAAGTGGCCATTTAGTTTATACAGTGGCCACCATTGATTGCAATACTTAGTGAAAGTCCTCTTGCTTTCTGTGCCCCCAGTTCTAACAATACCCTTCCAATGTGCCAATACGCACCCAAGGAGGCTTTCTTTAAAACGCCTTTGTTTTGGACATCACTCATTTCCTTGATTTCCCATTCCCTTTCGTTTATTTATTACTATTCCTTTCTAGTTACTGTCCTTTGTTTCCATTTCCACGCAAACCTTTTTACTGCAGGTTTTTAGAAGATTTTTCTAATCTTCTTCCCCAACGTCCCAATTCTCTGGGATTAAACGCTCCTTCCCACATACAAACTTTACTATTTCAGATTATTAATGAGCCCCATTCCAATCATAAATCCATGGAACTTCAGGAAAACAGCTGAAGCACTCAGCCTTCCGTCTTCTAGACGGAAATCACCACCTTTTCCACAAAAATTTACGTTTCAACAGGACTGAATTTCAAGCCGAATGCCAATTTTTCTCATGCACTTCGAGAGTAAGCCCATACAAAACAAGGAATCACTCCTGTCTATCCGTCAATATGGGGGTTTAAAAAGGTCTTGAGGCCTAAATAATTTCGCTCTCCCCCTTCTTACCAAATTCCCAGGGCTCAAGCCCGAACCACCAAAGAAATGACTCTTTCAGTTCTGCTTTGATAATCAGTCAGCCCCCTGCCCCCCCCAGTACTTGGGAAACTGACCAAACACCACAGCAAATACACCAACACTTCTCAACTGTTAGTTACTTAGATAACGCTCCCGCCTTTTTTTTCTTGTAACACTCAAAGCATTTAAGAGCAAAAACAGGTTCACAAGATACACCGCCAGGCCCATATATTGGGCACCACCAATCAAACCTTGGATAAAACAGCACTTCTTTTCATGTCTGTCACGCACTTCGTTCGTCTCCGCCCAGTCCCCTCGCGGAGAACACGGAACCGCGGATTGGAACTCCGCACTCGTTTTGCAGCGACGCTGTGTTTCACTCACACTGCACAATCATGCAATCACACCAAGAGGCCTCTAGCGCATCTCATTCATACCACAAGAACGTAAGTTAGAATAATAACCAACCCAAATAAGTATTGTCTCTGACTGTGTTCTTCGTGAAGTGACTTGTAACACTTTGTTTCAAACCCTTACACTTACACAAATGCTTTCAACACAAAATACCTGGACATTTAAGAATAAGACATACAATTATTAACACTCCCGTTGGTATCCCTCCAGCAGCTGAAAACATACCGTTTGTCTGCAGCTTCAGGAGGTCTTTGTCTGCTCCTGCGGTGAGCGGCTGAGAGCGGAGTCCCCTCCGAGCAAAACACTCAGGGCGCGCCTAGGAGCGTCTGCTCCGCAGCCGATCCCACAGCCCAGCAGAGTGTCTCCTGCCTGGCTCACAGAAAGATGACAAAATGACTCACAGAAAGCTGACTCCACGATCAGTAAAATTGTAAAGTAGGCACGTTTACTCCGTTCTGGGCGGCACAGGGGGGTAGTCCCACCAAAGTCGTGCACGCCCAACGTGGCAACTGGCTTTGGTTATATCTAGTAAAGAGTTACATATACATGAAGTTTCCCAATACTCCTATACATATGCATAACCTGTCCCTTTTTGAACAGTCCTCCTTATCTCAGACCCCTTGGTTAAAGTCGGAACCATGAGGTTCCTTTGATCTGGTTCTCGGGGTCCAAGGGGCTCCTGTTATCTGGAGGTCTAAGCGCAGCACAGGCACAGTACATCGCAAATGTAGCACATATTCATTCTTAATCAATCGCTCTCTAATTTCTAATTCCATGCTTCAGCTGCAGCATACTTGCTCTCTTCCGGATCCATGGGTATTCTACTCTTAATATTGATGTTCAAAGCCTGACAGACCCAGCCCTCCGTGGAGCCAAATATCGGCCAAAATACAAGGGGTCTTAAGGGTTCTTTTGCTCATTCTATCCTATAATACTGGACCATTTTTAATCTACTCTCATTTTCTGGGGCCCCTATCGTTCCAGTTTCTAATCATTATTCCCAATGGACTTTCTGGTGGTATGTCTGGCAATTTGCTCCCTTTCTTCTGGTCCTTGGTCTTCAATTCTGTCTGACCCATCTAGGAATTTTGCTATGGCAATTCCCACAGCCCTTGGTTACCTTAGCAAGAGTGTCTTGCAGGGGGTTTAGGACCTATCACCCACCCACGAATCCTTTGGGAATCGCTTCAGTCCTTCACCGGCCAAGTCCCTCGTGGCAGATTGGAACCACGGTTAGAAGACCCCCACACTCACTTCGGAACTAAGTTCCGTCTCAGTTACACCCTTACACACACAGGCAACCAGATCCCACCGAACCGAACGGTATACTCCTTAAACACTTACGACTCCGTCGTCTTCGTTCAGATCTTCACGCGCAGAATTACGGACAAAATACAGGGCTGCAGCCGGCAAGGGAGCTCATAACAAAAAAAATCAAAATCTTTGCTTACCTTTATTCAGGTTCAGGATGGCATCAGTCCTGACCTGACTCAAACAGGAGCCACCAAATGGTGGGGCACCTCTCCTAGATCAAATCAGAATTCAGGAACCAAAGCCATCCCAGACGAGCCCCCACTTGTTATAACTGGCTCAGTCTTCAAAAGAGGACTACAATCAAAGTTTACAATTTATTAAAGGAACAGAGGCAAGCAAACAGCGCTGGGTGCGCCAGGAGTCTCTGATCCACCCAGACTCACACCAGTTACATCAAGCAGCTGATTTTTATGCTCCTAGGCTAACATATATTCATTACTACTTCTAAAAAAAAAAAAAAAAAATACAGGGTTATTATAATTAGTTTCCGGAATCCAAACCCTCCTACTGGAGCATGCGTTAACAGTCTCCGGTGGTCCCTCTGGGGGTCTCTCATGCTGAAGGCTCGTAGTCTTCCTCCCTCTTGTCCTTCTCCTTTGTCCGTCTTGGCTGCACGTCAGAGACTTGTGCAGCGTCCCCTGCAAGCTTTGTCTTTTAGTCGTTCTTCAGTTTTCCCCGTCTCCTTAATCTCCTGGCCAGATATCAGAGGCTTGCATGGTGTCCCATGCAATAGTCATAATAGTTAGCAGCTATTCTGAACCGCCCCCAGGTATCAGAGACTTCAAGGAAAAGCCTACAAATACATTTCCCTTCAAGCTCTCTATTGACACGAATTGCAAAAACATTCCTTTGCAAGGTACAAGAACTATATACATTAACCACTCTGTTTTTCTTAGACACGTGGTTATACAAGGGTCTGTAGGACAGGAGGTCACATTCATCATACCATGCGGCCCTAGCATTGTTCCATATTGACACGAATCAGATGAACACATTTCACACTACTGCCACTGTTGAAGACAGGGAAAAACTTCTGAGCTCTCCCATAGGATTGTCTGAGGGCTCCTCAGAGAAGGTAGCGCTCCCAATCCCCCATCCAGTATCTTCTTCTTGCAGCCCCCCGGGGTAACTGTACCTGCTGCTTCCCTAAAGTGCCTGTACACCAGTGCACGGAGCATGGGAAATAAACAGGATGAGCTCAAGATCTGTGTTTGGTCGCGGGGCCACGACCTCCTTGCGATCACTGAGACGTGGTGGGACAGCTTGCATGACTGGAACGTGGCCATGGAGTGCTCTGTCCTCTTTAGGAGAGGCAGGCTGGGGAACCGACGGGGTGGGGTTGCCCTTCATGTGAGGGAGCAATTAGAGTGTACCCAGCTCCAGCTGGGGGAGGGTGATGGACAGCTGGAGAGCTTGTGAGTAAGAATCAAGGGGTGGGCTGGTATGGGAGACACAGTGCTGGGGGTCTGCTACGGGTCTCCAGACGAGGAGGAGAAAGACGATCAGACTGGAGGATAGCCAATATCACCCCCGTCATCAAGAAGGGCAGGAAGAAAGATGTGGGAAAGTACAGGTAAGTCTCACCTCTGTCCCTGGAAAGGTATTGGAGCAGCTTGTTCAGGATGCCATTGGGGACCAGGACTGGGGACCAGGACTGGGGACCAGGACTGGGGACCAGGACTGGGGACCAGGACTGGGGACCAGGACTGGGGACCAGGACTGGGGACCAGGACTGGGGACCAGGACTGGGGACCAGGACTGGGGACCAGGACTGGGGACCAGGACTGGGGACCAGGACTGGGGACCAGGACTGGGGACCAGGACTGGGGACCAGGACTGGGGACCAGGACTGGGGACCAGGACTGGGGACCAGGACTGGGGACCAGGACTGGGGACCAGGACTGGGGACCAGGACTGGGGACCAGGACTGGGGACCAGGACTGGGGACCAGGACTGGGGACCAGGACTGGGGACCAGGACTGGGGACCAGGACTGGGGACCAGGACTGGGGACCAGGACTGGGGACCAGGACTGGGGACCAGGACTGGGGACCAGGACTGGGGACCAGGACTGGGGACCAGGACTGGGGACCAGGACTGGGGACCAGGACTGGGGACCAGGACTGGGGACCAGGACTGGGGACCAGGACTGGGGACCAGGACTGGGGACCAGGACTGGGGACCAGGACTGGGGACCAGGACTGGGGACCAGGACTGGGGACCAGGACTGGGGACCAGGACTGGGGACCAGGACTGGGGACCAGGACTGGGGACCAGGACTGGGGACCAGGACTGGGGACCAGGACTGGGGACCAGGACTGGGGACCAGGACTGGGGACCAGGACTGGGGACCAGGACTGGGGACCAGGACTGGGGACCAGGACTGGGGACCAGGACTGGGGACCAGGACTGGGGACCAGGACTGGGGACCAGGACTGGGGACCAGGACTGGGGACCAGGACTGGGGACCAGGACTGGGGACCAGGACTGGGGACCAGGACTGGGGACCAGGACTGGGGACCAGGACTGGGGACCAGGACTGGGGACCAGGACTGGGGACCAGGACTGGGGACCAGGACTGGGGACCAGGACTGGGGACCAGGACTGGGGACCAGGACTGGGGACCAGGACTGGGGACCAGGACTGGGGACCAGGACTGGGGACCAGGACTGGGGACCAGGACTGGGGACCAGGACTGGGGACCAGGACTGGGGACCAGGACTGGGGACCAGGACTGGGGACCAGGACTGGGGACCAGGACTGGGGACCAGGACTGGGGACCAGGACTGGGGACCAGGACTGGGGACCAGGACTGGGGACCAGGACTGGGGACCAGGACTGGGGACCAGGACTGGGGACCAGGACTGGGGACCAGGACTGGGGACCAGGACTGGGGACCAGGACTGGGGACCAGGACTGGGGACCAGGACTGGGGACCAGGACTGGGGACCAGGACTGGGGACCAGGACTGGGGACCAGGACTGGGGACCAGGACTGGGGACCAGGACTGGGGACCAGGACTGGGGACCAGGACTGGGGACCAGGACTGGGGACCAGGACTGGGGACCAGGACTGGGGACCAGGACTGGGGACCAGGACTGGGGACCAGGACTGGGGACCAGGACTGGGGACCAGGACTGGGGACCAGGACTGGGGACCAGGACTGGGGACCAGGACTGGGGACCAGGACTGGGGACCAGGACTGGGGACCAGGACTGGGGACCAGGACTGGGGACCAGGACTGGGGACCAGGACTGGGGACCAGGACTGGGGACCAGGACTGGGGACCAGGACTGGGGACCAGGACTGGGGACCAGGACTGGGGACCAGGACTGGGGACCAGGACTGGGGACCAGGACTGGGGACCAGGACTGGGGACCAGGACTGGGGACCAGGACTGGGGACCAGGACTGGGGACCAGGACTGGGGACCAGGACTGGGGACCAGGACTGGGGACCAGGACTGGGGACCAGGACTGGGGACCAGGACTGGGGACCAGGACTGGGGACCAGGACTGGGGACCAGGACTGGGGACCAGGACTGGGGACCAGGACTGGGGACCAGGACTGGGGACCAGGACTGGGGACCAGGACTGGGGACCAGGACTGGGGACCAGGACTGGGGACCAGGACTGGGGACCAGGACTGGGGACCAGGACTGGGGACCAGGACTGGGGACCAGGACTGGGGACCAGGACTGGGGACCAGGACTGGGGACCAGGACTGGGGACCAGGACTGGGGACCAGGACTGGGGACCAGGACTGGGGACCAGGACTGGGGACCAGGACTGGGGACCAGGACTGGGGACCAGGACTGGGGACCAGGACTGGGGACCAGGACTGGGGACCAGGACTGGGGACCAGGACTGGGGACCAGGACTGGGGACCAGGACTGGGGACCAGGACTGGGGACCAGGACTGGGGACCAGGACTGGGGACCAGGACTGGGGACCAGGACTGGGGACCAGGACTGGGGACCAGGACTGGGGACCAGGACTGGGGACCAGGACTGGGGACCAGGACTGGGGACCAGGACTGGGGACCAGGACTGGGGACCAGGACTGGGGACCAGGACTGGGGACCAGGACTGGGGACCAGGACTGGGGACCAGGACTGGGGACCAGGACTGGGGACCAGGACTGGGGACCAGGACTGGGGACCAGGACTGGGGACCAGGACTGGGGACCAGGACTGGGGACCAGGACTGGGGACCAGGACTGGGGACCAGGACTGGGGACCAGGACTGGGGACCAGGACTGGGGACCAGGACTGGGGACCAGGACTGGGGACCAGGACTGGGGACCAGGACTGGGGACCAGGACTGGGGACCAGGACTGGGGACCAGGACTGGGGACCAGGACTGGGGACCAGGACTGGGGACCAGGACTGGGGACCAGGACTGGGGACCAGGACTGGGGACCAGGACTGGGGACCAGGACTGGGGACCAGGACTGGGGACCAGGACTGGGGACCAGGACTGGGGACCAGGACTGGGGACCAGGACTGGGGACCAGGACTGGGGACCAGGACTGGGGACCAGGACTGGGGACCAGGACTGGGGACCAGGACTGGGGACCAGGACTGGGGACCAGGACTGGGGACCAGGACTGGGGACCAGGACTGGGGACCAGGACTGGGGACCAGGACTGGGGACCAGGACTGGGGACCAGGACTGGGGACCAGGACTGGGGACCAGGACTGGGGACCAGGACTGGGGACCAGGACTGGGGACCAGGACTGGGGACCAGGACTGGGGACCAGGACTGGGGACCAGGACTGGGGACCAGGACTGGGGACCAGGACTGGGGACCAGGACTGGGGACCAGGACTGGGGACCAGGACTGGGGACCAGGACTGGGGACCAGGACTGGGGACCAGGACTGGGGACCAGGACTGGGGACCAGGACTGGGGACCAGGACTGGGGACCAGGACTGGGGACCAGGACTGGGGACCAGGACTGGGGACCAGGACTGGGGACCAGGACTGGGGACCAGGACTGGGGACCAGGACTGGGGACCAGGACTGGGGACCAGGACTGGGGACCAGGACTGGGGACCAGGACTGGGGACCAGGACTGGGGACCAGGACTGGGGACCAGGACTGGGGACCAGGACTGGGGACCAGGACTGGGGACCAGGACTGGGGACCAGGACTGGGGACCAGGACTGGGGACCAGGACTGGGGACCAGGACTGGGGACCAGGACTGGGGACCAGGACTGGGGACCAGGACTGGGGACCAGGACTGGGGACCAGGACTGGGGACCAGGACTGGGGACCAGGACTGGGGACCAGGACTGGGGACCAGGACTGGGGACCAGGACTGGGGACCAGGACTGGGGACCAGGACTGGGGACCAGGACTGGGGACCAGGACTGGGGACCAGGACTGGGGACCAGGACTGGGGACCAGGACTGGGGACCAGGACTGGGGACCAGGACTGGGGACCAGGACTGGGGACCAGGACTGGGGACCAGGACTGGGGACCAGGACTGGGGACCAGGACTGGGGACCAGGACTGGGGACCAGGACTGGGGACCAGGACTGGGGACCAGGACTGGGGACCAGGACTGGGGACCAGGACTGGGGACCAGGACTGGGGACCAGGACTGGGGACCAGGACTGGGGACCAGGACTGGGGACCAGGACTGGGGACCAGGACTGGGGACCAGGACTGGGGACCAGGACTGGGGACCAGGACTGGGGACCAGGACTGGGGACCAGGACTGGGGACCAGGACTGGGGACCAGGACTGGGGACCAGGACTGGGGACCAGGACTGGGGACCAGGACTGGGGACCAGGACTGGGGACCAGGACTGGGGACCAGGACTGGGGACCAGGACTGGGGACCAGGACTGGGGACCAGGACTGGGGACCAGGACTGGGGACCAGGACTGGGGACCAGGACTGGGGACCAGGACTGGGGACCAGGACTGGGGACCAGGACTGGGGACCAGGACTGGGGACCAGGACTGGGGACCAGGACTGGGGACCAGGACTGGGGACCAGGACTGGGGACCAGGACTGGGGACCAGGACTGGGGACCAGGACTGGGGACCAGGACTGGGGACCAGGACTGGGGACCAGGACTGGGGACCAGGACTGGGGACCAGGACTGGGGACCAGGACTGGGGACCAGGACTGGGGACCAGGACTGGGGACCAGGACTGGGGACCAGGACTGGGGACCAGGACTGGGGACCAGGACTGGGGACCAGGACTGGGGACCAGGACTGGGGACCAGGACTGGGGACCAGGACTGGGGACCAGGACTGGGGACCAGGACTGGGGACCAGGACTGGGGACCAGGACTGGGGACCAGGACTGGGGACCAGGACTGGGGACCAGGACTGGGGACCAGGACTGGGGACCAGGACTGGGGACCAGGACTGGGGACCAGGACTGGGGACCAGGACTGGGGACCAGGACTGGGGACCAGGACTGGGGACCAGGACTGGGGACCAGGACTGGGGACCAGGACTGGGGACCAGGACTGGGGACCAGGACTGGGGACCAGGACTGGGGACCAGGACTGGGGACCAGGACTGGGGACCAGGACTGGGGACCAGGACTGGGGACCAGGACTGGGGACCAGGACTGGGGACCAGGACTGGGGACCAGGACTGGGGACCAGGACTGGGGACCAGGACTGGGGACCAGGACTGGGGACCAGGACTGGGGACCAGGACTGGGGACCAGGACTGGGGACCAGGACTGGGGACCAGGACTGGGGACCAGGACTGGGGACCAGGACTGGGGACCAGGACTGGGGACCAGGACTGGGGACCAGGACTGGGGACCAGGACTGGGGACCAGGACTGGGGACCAGGACTGGGGACCAGGACTGGGGACCAGGACTGGGGACCAGGACTGGGGACCAGGACTGGGGACCAGGACTGGGGACCAGGACTGGGGACCAGGACTGGGGACCAGGACTGGGGACCAGGACTGGGGACCAGGACTGGGGACCAGGACTGGGGACCAGGACTGGGGACCAGGACTGGGGACCAGGACTGGGGACCAGGACTGGGGACCAGGACTGGGGACCAGGACTGGGGACCAGGACTGGGGACCAGGACTGGGGACCAGGACTGGGGACCAGGACTGGGGACCAGGACTGGGGACCAGGACTGGGGACCAGGACTGGGGACCAGGACTGGGGACCAGGACTGGGGACCAGGACTGGGGACCAGGACTGGGGACCAGGACTGGGGACCAGGACTGGGGACCAGGACTGGGGACCAGGACTGGGGACCAGGACTGGGGACCAGGACTGGGGACCAGGACTGGGGACCAGGACTGGGGACCAGGACTGGGGACCAGGACTGGGGACCAGGACTGGGGACCAGGACTGGGGACCAGGACTGGGGACCAGGACTGGGGACCAGGACTGGGGACCAGGACTGGGGACCAGGACTGGGGACCAGGACTGGGGACCAGGACTGGGGACCAGGACTGGGGACCAGGACTGGGGACCAGGACTGGGGACCAGGACTGGGGACCAGGACTGGGGACCAGGACTGGGGACCAGGACTGGGGACCAGGACTGGGGACCAGGACTGGGGACCAGGACTGGGGACCAGGACTGGGGACCAGGACTGGGGACCAGGACTGGGGACCAGGACTGGGGACCAGGACTGGGGACCAGGACTGGGGACCAGGACTGGGGACCAGGACTGGGGACCAGGACTGGGGACCAGGACTGGGGACCAGGACTGGGGACCAGGACTGGGGACCAGGACTGGGGACCAGGACTGGGGACCAGGACTGGGGACCAGGACTGGGGACCAGGACTGGGGACCAGGACTGGGGACCAGGACTGGGGACCAGGACTGGGGACCAGGACTGGGGACCAGGACTGGGGACCAGGACTGGGGACCAGGACTGGGGACCAGGACTGGGGACCAGGACTGGGGACCAGGACTGGGGACCAGGACTGGGGACCAGGACTGGGGACCAGGACTGGGGACCAGGACTGGGGACCAGGACTGGGGACCAGGACTGGGGACCAGGACTGGGGACCAGGACTGGGGACCAGGACTGGGGACCAGGACTGGGGACCAGGACTGGGGACCAGGACTGGGGACCAGGACTGGGGACCAGGACTGGGGACCAGGACTGGGGACCAGGACTGGGGACCAGGACTGGGGACCAGGACTGGGGACCAGGACTGGGGACCAGGACTGGGGACCAGGACTGGGGACCAGGACTGGGGACCAGGACTGGGGACCAGGACTGGGGACCAGGACTGGGGACCAGGACTGGGGACCAGGACTGGGGACCAGGACTGGGGACCAGGACTGGGGACCAGGACTGGGGACCAGGACTGGGGACCAGGACTGGGGACCAGGACTGGGGACCAGGACTGGGGACCAGGACTGGGGACCAGGACTGGGGACCAGGACTGGGGACCAGGACTGGGGACCAGGACTGGGGACCAGGACTGGGGACCAGGACTGGGGACCAGGACTGGGGACCAGGACTGGGGACCAGGACTGGGGACCAGGACTGGGGACCAGGACTGGGGACCAGGACTGGGGACCAGGACTGGGGACCAGGACTGGGGACCAGGACTGGGGACCAGGACTGGGGACCAGGACTGGGGACCAGGACTGGGGACCAGGACTGGGGACCAGGACTGGGGACCAGGACTGGGGACCAGGACTGGGGACCAGGACTGGGGACCAGGACTGGGGACCAGGACTGGGGACCAGGACTGGGGACCAGGACTGGGGACCAGGACTGGGGACCAGGACTGGGGACCAGGACTGGGGACCAGGACTGGGGACCAGGACTGGGGACCAGGACTGGGGACCAGGACTGGGGACCAGGACTGGGGACCAGGACTGGGGACCAGGACTGGGGACCAGGACTGGGGACCAGGACTGGGGACCAGGACTGGGGACCAGGACTGGGGACCAGGACTGGGGACCAGGACTGGGGACCAGGACTGGGGACCAGGACTGGGGACCAGGACTGGGGACCAGGACTGGGGACCAGGACTGGGGACCAGGACTGGGGACCAGGACTGGGGACCAGGACTGGGGACCAGGACTGGGGACCAGGACTGGGGACCAGGACTGGGGACCAGGACTGGGGACCAGGACTGGGGACCAGGACTGGGGACCAGGACTGGGGACCAGGACTGGGGACCAGGACTGGGGACCAGGACTGGGGACCAGGACTGGGGACCAGGACTGGGGACCAGGACTGGGGACCAGGACTGGGGACCAGGACTGGGGACCAGGACTGGGGACCAGGACTGGGGACCAGGACTGGGGACCAGGACTGGGGACCAGGACTGGGGACCAGGACTGGGGACCAGGACTGGGGACCAGGACTGGGGACCAGGACTGGGGACCAGGACTGGGGACCAGGACTGGGGACCAGGACTGGGGACCAGGACTGGGGACCAGGACTGGGGACCAGGACTGGGGACCAGGACTGGGGACCAGGACTGGGGACCAGGACTGGGGACCAGGACTGGGGACCAGGACTGGGGACCAGGACTGGGGACCAGGACTGGGGACCAGGACTGGGGACCAGGACTGGGGACCAGGACTGGGGACCAGGACTGGGGACCAGGACTGGGGACCAGGACTGGGGACCAGGACTGGGGACCAGGACTGGGGACCAGGACTGGGGACCAGGACTGGGGACCAGGACTGGGGACCAGGACTGGGGACCAGGACTGGGGACCAGGACTGGGGACCAGGACTGGGGACCAGGACTGGGGACCAGGACTGGGGACCAGGACTGGGGACCAGGACTGGGGACCAGGACTGGGGACCAGGACTGGGGACCAGGACTGGGGACCAGGACTGGGGACCAGGACTGGGGACCAGGACTGGGGACCAGGACTGGGGACCAGGACTGGGGACCAGGACTGGGGACCAGGACTGGGGACCAGGACTGGGGACCAGGACTGGGGACCAGGACTGGGGACCAGGACTGGGGACCAGGACTGGGGACCAGGACTGGGGACCAGGACTGGGGACCAGGACTGGGGACCAGGACTGGGGACCAGGACTGGGGACCAGGACTGGGGACCAGGACTGGGGACCAGGACTGGGGACCAGGACTGGGGACCAGGACTGGGGACCAGGACTGGGGACCAGGACTGGGGACCAGGACTGGGGACCAGGACTGGGGACCAGGACTGGGGACCAGGACTGGGGACCAGGACTGGGGACCAGGACTGGGGACCAGGACTGGGGACCAGGACTGGGGACCAGGACTGGGGACCAGGACTGGGGACCAGGACTGGGGACCAGGACTGGGGACCAGGACTGGGGACCAGGACTGGGGACCAGGACTGGGGACCAGGACTGGGGACCAGGACTGGGGACCAGGACTGGGGACCAGGACTGGGGACCAGGACTGGGGACCAGGACTGGGGACCAGGACTGGGGACCAGGACTGGGGACCAGGACTGGGGACCAGGACTGGGGACCAGGACTGGGGACCAGGACTGGGGACCAGGACTGGGGACCAGGACTGGGGACCAGGACTGGGGACCAGGACTGGGGACCAGGACTGGGGACCAGGACTGGGGACCAGGACTGGGGACCAGGACTGGGGACCAGGACTGGGGACCAGGACTGGGGACCAGGACTGGGGACCAGGACTGGGGACCAGGACTGGGGACCAGGACTGGGGACCAGGACTGGGGACCAGGACTGGGGACCAGGACTGGGGACCAGGACTGGGGACCAGGACTGGGGACCAGGACTGGGGACCAGGACTGGGGACCAGGACTGGGGACCAGGACTGGGGACCAGGACTGGGGACCAGGACTGGGGACCAGGACTGGGGACCAGGACTGGGGACCAGGACTGGGGACCAGGACTGGGGACCAGGACTGGGGACCAGGACTGGGGACCAGGACTGGGGACCAGGACTGGGGACCAGGACTGGGGACCAGGACTGGGGACCAGGACTGGGGACCAGGACTGGGGACCAGGACTGGGGACCAGGACTGGGGACCAGGACTGGGGACCAGGACTGGGGACCAGGACTGGGGACCAGGACTGGGGACCAGGACTGGGGACCAGGACTGGGGACCAGGACTGGGGACCAGGACTGGGGACCAGGACTGGGGACCAGGACTGGGGACCAGGACTGGGGACCAGGACTGGGGACCAGGACTGGGGACCAGGACTGGGGACCAGGACTGGGGACCAGGACTGGGGACCAGGACTGGGGACCAGGACTGGGGACCAGGACTGGGGACCAGGACTGGGGACCAGGACTGGGGACCAGGACTGGGGACCAGGACTGGGGACCAGGACTGGGGACCAGGACTGGGGACCAGGACTGGGGACCAGGACTGGGGACCAGGACTGGGGACCAGGACTGGGGACCAGGACTGGGGACCAGGACTGGGGACCAGGACTGGGGACCAGGACTGGGGACCAGGACTGGGGACCAGGACTGGGGACCAGGACTGGGGACCAGGACTGGGGACCAGGACTGGGGACCAGGACTGGGGACCAGGACTGGGGACCAGGACTGGGGACCAGGACTGGGGACCAGGACTGGGGACCAGGACTGGGGACCAGGACTGGGGACCAGGACTGGGGACCAGGACTGGGGACCAGGACTGGGGACCAGGACTGGGGACCAGGACTGGGGACCAGGACTGGGGACCAGGACTGGGGACCAGGACTGGGGACCAGGACTGGGGACCAGGACTGGGGACCAGGACTGGGGACCAGGACTGGGGACCAGGACTGGGGACCAGGACTGGGGACCAGGACTGGGGACCAGGACTGGGGACCAGGACTGGGGACCAGGACTGGGGACCAGGACTGGGGACCAGGACTGGGGACCAGGACTGGGGACCAGGACTGGGGACCAGGACTGGGGACCAGGACTGGGGACCAGGACTGGGGACCAGGACTGGGGACCAGGACTGGGGACCAGGACTGGGGACCAGGACTGGGGACCAGGACTGGGGACCAGGACTGGGGACCAGGACTGGGGACCAGGACTGGGGACCAGGACTGGGGACCAGGACTGGGGACCAGGACTGGGGACCAGGACTGGGGACCAGGACTGGGGACCAGGACTGGGGACCAGGACTGGGGACCAGGACTGGGGACCAGGACTGGGGACCAGGACTGGGGACCAGGACTGGGGACCAGGACTGGGGACCAGGACTGGGGACCAGGACTGGGGACCAGGACTGGGGACCAGGACTGGGGACCAGGACTGGGGACCAGGACTGGGGACCAGGACTGGGGACCAGGACTGGGGACCAGGACTGGGGACCAGGACTGGGGACCAGGACTGGGGACCAGGACTGGGGACCAGGACTGGGGACCAGGACTGGGGACCAGGACTGGGGACCAGGACTGGGGACCAGGACTGGGGACCAGGACTGGGGACCAGGACTGGGGACCAGGACTGGGGACCAGGACTGGGGACCAGGACTGGGGACCAGGACTGGGGACCAGGACTGGGGACCAGGACTGGGGACCAGGACTGGGGACCAGGACTGGGGACCAGGACTGGGGACCAGGACTGGGGACCAGGACTGGGGACCAGGACTGGGGACCAGGACTGGGGACCAGGACTGGGGACCAGGACTGGGGACCAGGACTGGGGACCAGGACTGGGGACCAGGACTGGGGACCAGGACTGGGGACCAGGACTGGGGACCAGGACTGGGGACCAGGACTGGGGACCAGGACTGGGGACCAGGACTGGGGACCAGGACTGGGGACCAGGACTGGGGACCAGGACTGGGGACCAGGACTGGGGACCAGGACTGGGGACCAGGACTGGGGACCAGGACTGGGGACCAGGACTGGGGACCAGGACTGGGGACCAGGACTGGGGACCAGGACTGGGGACCAGGACTGGGGACCAGGACTGGGGACCAGGACTGGGGACCAGGACTGGGGACCAGGACTGGGGACCAGGACTGGGGACCAGGACTGGGGACCAGGACTGGGGACCAGGACTGGGGACCAGGACTGGGGACCAGGACTGGGGACCAGGACTGGGGACCAGGACTGGGGACCAGGACTGGGGACCAGGACTGGGGACCAGGACTGGGGACCAGGACTGGGGACCAGGACTGGGGACCAGGACTGGGGACCAGGACTGGGGACCAGGACTGGGGACCAGGACTGGGGACCAGGACTGGGGACCAGGACTGGGGACCAGGACTGGGGACCAGGACTGGGGACCAGGACTGGGGACCAGGACTGGGGACCAGGACTGGGGACCAGGACTGGGGACCAGGACTGGGGACCAGGACTGGGGACCAGGACTGGGGACCAGGACTGGGGACCAGGACTGGGGACCAGGACTGGGGACCAGGACTGGGGACCAGGACTGGGGACCAGGACTGGGGACCAGGACTGGGGACCAGGACTGGGGACCAGGACTGGGGACCAGGACTGGGGACCAGGACTGGGGACCAGGACTGGGGACCAGGACTGGGGACCAGGACTGGGGACCAGGACTGGGGACCAGGACTGGGGACCAGGACTGGGGACCAGGACTGGGGACCAGGACTGGGGACCAGGACTGGGGACCAGGACTGGGGACCAGGACTGGGGACCAGGACTGGGGACCAGGACTGGGGACCAGGACTGGGGACCAGGACTGGGGACCAGGACTGGGGACCAGGACTGGGGACCAGGACTGGGGACCAGGACTGGGGACCAGGACTGGGGACCAGGACTGGGGACCAGGACTGGGGACCAGGACTGGGGACCAGGACTGGGGACCAGGACTGGGGACCAGGACTGGGGACCAGGACTGGGGACCAGGACTGGGGACCAGGACTGGGGACCAGGACTGGGGACCAGGACTGGGGACCAGGACTGGGGACCAGGACTGGGGACCAGGACTGGGGACCAGGACTGGGGACCAGGACTGGGGACCAGGACTGGGGACCAGGACTGGGGACCAGGACTGGGGACCAGGACTGGGGACCAGGACTGGGGACCAGGACTGGGGACCAGGACTGGGGACCAGGACTGGGGACCAGGACTGGGGACCAGGACTGGGGACCAGGACTGGGGACCAGGACTGGGGACCAGGACTGGGGACCAGGACTGGGGACCAGGACTGGGGACCAGGACTGGGGACCAGGACTGGGGACCAGGACTGGGGACCAGGACTGGGGACCAGGACTGGGGACCAGGACTGGGGACCAGGACTGGGGACCAGGACTGGGGACCAGGACTGGGGACCAGGACTGGGGACCAGGACTGGGGACCAGGACTGGGGACCAGGACTGGGGACCAGGACTGGGGACCAGGACTGGGGACCAGGACTGGGGACCAGGACTGGGGACCAGGACTGGGGACCAGGACTGGGGACCAGGACTGGGGACCAGGACTGGGGACCAGGACTGGGGACCAGGACTGGGGACCAGGACTGGGGACCAGGACTGGGGACCAGGACTGGGGACCAGGACTGGGGACCAGGACTGGGGACCAGGACTGGGGACCAGGACTGGGGACCAGGACTGGGGACCAGGACTGGGGACCAGGACTGGGGACCAGGACTGGGGACCAGGACTGGGGACCAGGACTGGGGACCAGGACTGGGGACCAGGACTGGGGACCAGGACTGGGGACCAGGACTGGGGACCAGGACTGGGGACCAGGACTGGGGACCAGGACTGGGGACCAGGACTGGGGACCAGGACTGGGGACCAGGACTGGGGACCAGGACTGGGGACCAGGACTGGGGACCAGGACTGGGGACCAGGACTGGGGACCAGGACTGGGGACCAGGACTGGGGACCAGGACTGGGGACCAGGACTGGGGACCAGGACTGGGGACCAGGACTGGGGACCAGGACTGGGGACCAGGACTGGGGACCAGGACTGGGGACCAGGACTGGGGACCAGGACTGGGGACCAGGACTGGGGACCAGGACTGGGGACCAGGACTGGGGACCAGGACTGGGGACCAGGACTGGGGACCAGGACTGGGGACCAGGACTGGGGACCAGGACTGGGGACCAGGACTGGGGACCAGGACTGGGGACCAGGACTGGGGACCAGGACTGGGGACCAGGACTGGGGACCAGGACTGGGGACCAGGACTGGGGACCAGGACTGGGGACCAGGACTGGGGACCAGGACTGGGGACCAGGACTGGGGACCAGGACTGGGGACCAGGACTGGGGACCAGGACTGGGGACCAGGACTGGGGACCAGGACTGGGGACCAGGACTGGGGACCAGGACTGGGGACCAGGACTGGGGACCAGGACTGGGGACCAGGACTGGGGACCAGGACTGGGGACCAGGACTGGGGACCAGGACTGGGGACCAGGACTGGGGACCAGGACTGGGGACCAGGACTGGGGACCAGGACTGGGGACCAGGACTGGGGACCAGGACTGGGGACCAGGACTGGGGACCAGGACTGGGGACCAGGACTGGGGACCAGGACTGGGGACCAGGACTGGGGACCAGGACTGGGGACCAGGACTGGGGACCAGGACTGGGGACCAGGACTGGGGACCAGGACTGGGGACCAGGACTGGGGACCAGGACTGGGGACCAGGACTGGGGACCAGGACTGGGGACCAGGACTGGGGACCAGGACTGGGGACCAGGACTGGGGACCAGGACTGGGGACCAGGACTGGGGACCAGGACTGGGGACCAGGACTGGGGACCAGGACTGGGGACCAGGACTGGGGACCAGGACTGGGGACCAGGACTGGGGACCAGGACTGGGGACCAGGACTGGGGACCAGGACTGGGGACCAGGACTGGGGACCAGGACTGGGGACCAGGACTGGGGACCAGGACTGGGGACCAGGACTGGGGACCAGGACTGGGGACCAGGACTGGGGACCAGGACTGGGGACCAGGACTGGGGACCAGGACTGGGGACCAGGACTGGGGACCAGGACTGGGGACCAGGACTGGGGACCAGGACTGGGGACCAGGACTGGGGACCAGGACTGGGGACCAGGACTGGGGACCAGGACTGGGGACCAGGACTGGGGACCAGGACTGGGGACCAGGACTGGGGACCAGGACTGGGGACCAGGACTGGGGACCAGGACTGGGGACCAGGCAAGGTAAAAGGAGTCCTCAAGCTCCCCATCCCAACCCAAATCAAATTTTTAACCCCTAAGCACTTACCTGCCAGCTTCTGAATTTGACTCACTGACGAACAACTTCACAGGGAAGTAGCACCACCAGGGTTTTCCTGTTCTGAGTAGTCAGCACCGTTATTACTAGCTCATAGTGTCTCCAAAAGTATTTCTCAGAGATGGAAGAAAACACGAAGAAAAAGCAGCCTATTTGGGAACACTAAGTCCATTTCACCAGGACAGTAGAAGAGCACCCTAAGTAACCTGAACCTCAAACTCCTCGGGAGTGGCAATTCTTCCCATAACTCCTCATGCTTCCTATATAGCAAAGGTCAAATGAGCCCCACCTGGCAGATTTCACTTCACATGTTTGGAGTCATGAGACTTTGTGGAATAGGCTCATCAACCTCGTTTCAATGTTTAAGGTTCAATTGCTCCTTATTGCTAACAGAAACAACCTGACAAGGGGCTTAGTGGTTAGAGTTGACCTAATGAATTAAATACAAAAGGCATGTGTAAGGGTCATCTTTCTGCTAGTCATTCTGTGAGGAAAATTAGTACAGTGCCTGTTACAATAAGATAAGTCAACATAAAGAGAAGAAATAAATAAAAGAAAAAAAGAAAATGACCTAAAAGGCAAAATTGCCGTCATAGATTTTCATCTGTCTCGTCACAACAGATAAGGAATATAGCAATCAGAAAGACTTTACTTGACATTAATGTTGCTTAAATTTTCTTTTCTGAGATCTCTTCTCCATGCAGGACTTTTCAAAATCTAGCGCCATGACCTCCGACTGCAGTATTTACTTTGGCTGCATATCTATCACGTATAAATGCCAGGATCCGGGTCCTCACTCCCTATTCAGGTCAAGGACCGGGCTGAAAGTTTTGGCTTTAATTTGGTTACATGACTACATTGCTGTCGTCGTGGTTTCCCCCAGCCAGCAGCTAAGCACCGCACAGCCGTTCGTTCACTCAAGGCTTGTTGGAGCTGTGCCAGGGGGAACAATGGCAAGGCCGGGGGATAAGGCAATGGCCCAGCTGAAGTGCATCTACACCAATGCACGCAGCATGGGTAACAAACAGGAGGAGCTGGAAGCCATCGTGCAGCAGGCAGGCTACGACTTGGTTGCCATCACGGAGACGTGGTGGTGAGACCACTCTCATGACTGGAGTGCTGCAATGACTGGCTATAAGCTCTTCAGAAGGGACAGGCAGCACACAAGGGGGGGTGGTGTGGCTCTCTATAGTAGAGAATCTTTCGATGTTGTGGAACTCGAGGCTGGGAATGACAAGGTTGAGTCCCTTTGGGTTAGGATCGGCGGGAAGGCCAACAAGGCTAGCGCCCTGGTCGGGGTCTGTTACAGACCGCCGAACCAGGACGAGGAGACGGATGAGGAGTTCTACAGGCAGCTGACAGAAGCTGCGAAATCGTCGGCGCTTGTTCTCGTGGGGGACTTCAACTTCCCTGACGTATCCTGGAAGCACAACACAGCCCAGAGAAAGCAGTCTAGGAGGTTTCTGGAGAGCGTGGAAGATAGCTTCCTGACACAGCTGGTTAGTGAGCCTACCAGGGGCGGTGCCCCGTTAGACCTTCTCTTCACAAACAGAGAAGGACTGGTGGGAGATGTGGTGGTCGGAAGCTGTCTTGGGCAGAGTGACCACGAAATGGTGGAGTTCTCTATTCTTGGCGAGGCCAGGAAGGGGACCAGTAAAACCGCTGTATTGGACTTCCGGAGGGTTGACTTTGAGCTGCTCAGGACACTGGTTGGTAGAGTCCCTTGGGAGGCGGTTCTGAAGGGCAGACGAGTCCAGGAAGGCTGGGCGCTCTTCAAGAAGGAAATCTTAATGGCGCAGGAGCGGTCTGTCCCCACGTGCCCAAAGACGAGCCGGCGTGGAAGAAGACCGGCCTGGCTCAACAGAGACTTGCAGCTTGAGCTTAGGAGACAAAAGAGGGTTTATAATCTTTGGAAGAAAGGGCGGGCCACTGAGGAGGACTATAAGGATGTTATGAGGCTGTGCAGGGACAAAATTAGAAAGGCCAAGGCTCATCTGGAGCTCAACCTGGCTACTGCCGTTAAAGACAACAAAAAATCTTTTTGCAAATACATCGACGCAAAACGGAGGACTAAGGAGAATCTCCCTCCTTTACTGGATGCGGGGGGAAACCTTGTTACAAAAGATGAGGAAAAGGCGGAGGTGCTTAATGCCTTCTTTGCCTCAGTCTTCAGCGGCAATACAGGTTGTTCTCTGGATACCCAGTACCCTGAGCTGGCGGAAGGGGATGGGGAGCAGAATGTGGCCCTCACTATCCACGAAGAAATGGTTGGCGACCTGCTACGGCACTTGGATGTGCGCAAGTCGATGGGGCCGGATGGGATCCACCCGAGGGTACTGAGAGAACTGGCAGAGGAGCTGGCCAAGCCGCTTTCCATCATTTATCAGCAGTCCTGGCTATCGGGGGAGGTCCCAGTTGACTGGCGGCTAGCAAACGTGACGCCCATCTACAAGAAGGGCCGGAGGGCAGACCCGGGGAACTATAGGCCTGTCAGTTCGACCTCAGTGCCAGGGAAGCTCATGGAGCAGATTATCTTGAGAGTCATCATGCGGCACTTGCAGGGCAAGCAGGCGATCAGGCCCAGTCAGCATGGGTTTATGACAGGCAGGTCCTGCTTGACGAACCTGATCTCCTTCTATGACAAAGTGACGCGCTTGGTGGATGAGGGAAAGGCTGTGGATGTGGTCTACCTTGACTTCAGCAAGGCTTTTGACACCGTTTCCCACAGCATTCTCCTCAAGAAACTGGCTGCTCTTGGCTTGGACTGGCGCACGCTTCGTTGGGTTAGAAACTGGCTGGATAGCCGGGCCCAAAGAGTCGTGGTGAATGGAGTCAAATCCAGTTGGAGGCCGGTCACTAGTGGCGTTCCCCAGGGCTCGGTGCTGGGGCCAGTCCTCTTTAGTATCTTCATCGATGATCTGGTTGAGGGCATTGAGTGCACCCTCAGTAAGTTCGCAGATGACACCAAGTTAGGTGCGTGTGTCGATCTGCTCGAGGGTAGGAAGGCTCTGCAGGAGGATCTGGATAGGCTGGACCGATGGGCTGAGGTCAACTGCATGAAGTTCAAGAAGGCCAAGTGCCGGGTCCTGCACCTGGGGCGCAATAACCCCAAGCAGAGCTACAGACTGGGAGAGGAATGGTTGGAAAGCTGCCTGGTGGAGAAGGACCTGGGAGTATTGGTTGACAGTCGGCTGAATATGAGCCAGCAGTGTGCTCAGGTGGCCAAGAAGGCCAACGGCATCCTGGCTTGCATAAGAAGCAGTGTGGCCAGCAGGGCTAAGGAAGTGATCGTCCCCCTGTACTCGGCTCTAGTGAGGCCGCACCTCGAGTAGTGTGTTCAGTTTTGGGCCCCTCGCTACAAGAAGGACATCGAGGTGCTCGAGCGAGTCCAGAGAAGGGCAACGAAGCTGGTGAGGGGTCTGGAGAACAAGTCCTATGAGGAGCGGCTGAGGGAGCTGGGCTTGTTCAGCCTGGAGAAGAGGAGGCTCAGGGGCGACCTTATCGCTCTCTACAGGTACACAAAAAGGAGGCTGTAGCGAGGTGGGGTTGGTCTGTTCTCCCACGTGCCTGGTGACAGGACGAGGGGGAATGGGCATAAGTTGCGCCAGGGGAGTTTTAGGTTGGATGTTAGGAAGAACTTCTTTACCAAAAGGGTTGTTAGACATTGGAACGGGCTGCCCAGGGAAGTGGTGGAGTCACCATCCCTGGAGGTCTTTAAAAGACGTTTAGACGTTGAACTTAGGGATATGGTTTAGTGGAGGACTGTTAGTGTTAGGTCAGAGGTTGGACTCGGTGATCTTGAGGTCTCTTCCAACCTAGAAATTCTGTGATTCTGTGACTCTGTGTCCATCCTAATCCGCAACATAGCACCCTACCAGCTCCTAGGAGGAAAATTAACTCTATCCTAGCTGAAAGCAGGACAGCTGTTTTCTGGCAGGTCGTGGGGAGAAGATTGGCTGGCTTGGGGGAGCTTCCGTACACGTGGCTTTTAGGCTGCAGCCAGCGTGTTCCTCTAGATCTGGAAGTTTGAAGATGGCGGAGTGGTTGGAAAGCTGCCTGGCAGAGAAGGACCTGGGAGTATTGGTGGATAGTGGGCTGAATATGAGCCAGCCCACTCAGGTGCTCAGGTGGCCAAGAAGGCCAACAGCATCCTGGCTTGCATAAGAAGCAGTGTGGCCAGCAGGTCTAGGGAAGCGATTGTCCCCCTGGACTCGGCTCTAGTGAGGCCGCACCTCAAGTACTGTGTTCAGTTTTGGGCCCCTCGCTACAAGAAGGACATCGAGGTGCTCGAGCGAGTCCAGAGAAGCGCCACAAAGCTGGTGAGGGGTCTGGAGAACAAGTCCTACGAGGAGCGGCTGAGGGAGCTGGGCTTGTTCAGCCTGGAGAAGAGGAGGCTCAGGGGCGACCTTATCACACTCTACAGGTACACAAAAAGGAGGCTGTAGCGAGGTGGGGGTTGGTCAATTTTCCCACGTGCCTGGTGACAGGACGAGGAGAAATGGCCTAAAGTTGTGCCAGGGGAGGTTTAGGTTGGATATTAGGAAGAACTTCTTTACTGAAAGGGCTGCTAGGCATTGGAATGGGCTGCCCAGGGAAGTGGTGGAGTCACCATCCCTGGAGGTCTTTAAAAGACATTTAGATGTAGAGCTCAGTGATATGGTTTAGTGGAGGACTGTTAGTGTTAGGTCAGAGGTTGGACTCGGTGATCTTGGAGGTCTCTTCCAACCTAGATAATTCTGTGTTTCTGTTGCAGTCTCCCAGCTCAGAGACAACCACCTATTAGTCTGGCGCAACGGATTTGCGTGTTCCTTGCACTAGCTGTTCCTTCACCTCCTCTTCACATACAAGGACACGCGGTCTCTTTCATGCTCCTTCAGGAGTAAACAAGCCAGGAGAGATGAAAGCCTCTTTCTTCAGGTCACTAAGATCCCTGCCTTTGGTTTCATTGAGAAGTCAGGCCCTAACAACTCAAGTGTCTTCTGGACGGTGTTTCTTCGGGGTAGGATCATTTCATTTCCCTTTTGAAGACTTACAGGGATGTAGTAGCAAAGGCCTAAAACGGTACCTGAGGCACAGGCTACTTTTCAGCCTGCAGCAGACTATAGGTATGATATCATCCCTATATCATATACCGCGTTATCGTATCAGGAAACGTAGAAAACTGCCTGTTGCTTCTCAGGTTTAAAGTTTTCCCTTAAAAGGTGCAAGCAAAGGTGTAATCAGCTGTTTGAGTACAATTCTCACGTATACATGAACATTTTCCTCTCCCCTTCCCAACTTGGAGTGCAACAGTTTTCATCACACTGTTATAAATTCCGAGTCAACTTAGCTTTATGAGATTTATTTATGGGGTTAATAAAAGGCAAGTAAAGAGCGCTGGGTGCGCAGGGAGTCTGGGCTCCTCCAACACGCACACACATTACATCAGGCAGCAGCTTTTTCTGCTCCTAGGCTAATACATGTTCATTACTACTTCTGGAAAAGGCAGGGTTATTATAATCAGTTCCCGGATTCTGAACCCTCCCACTGGCGCATGCGTATCAGTCCCCGGTGGTCCCTCTGGGGGTCTCTCGCGCTGAAGGCTCATAGTCTTCCTCCCAGGCTTTGTCCTTGTCCTTCTCCTTTGTCCATCTTGGCCGGATATCAGGCATTGCCTCTAACTCTATACAAGAAAGAGAGAGAAGCACACCTTTCTACTCTGTCAGCTACTGGCAGATCTAGAGAGAGAGAAAAAAAAAAAAAAAAAAAAAAGTTAATTAAAAAGTAATGTTGTTTTAAGGCATTTCACCAAATATGTAATATTTTGTAGAAACCAGACAACAAATGACAGGGAAGAAGAAACCGTAGAAGGCACTTGCATGGCCTTAATTTACATGGCAATGGACAACAGCGACAATCTGCATTGATTTGTAAGTGCCTTACACCATTCACCCTTGAGACAGAAAACTGGGATTCCCATATGACGTAAGGGGAGTGCAGTCCCTCTCAAAATACAAGAGCCTGGGGGACGCTACTGAGTACTGAAAACGTTAATACTGAAAACGTTAAGGCCAGGCAGCACCGAACTTAACAGAGAAGGGAGGCTGAGTCTCCCTGGCTGTTCACGTAACAGACAAGAGCCTCAGCTTTTCGCCCTAAGCAACGATTCGTAGTGCCAGGCGGGGAACTAGTTCTTCTTAAGCCAGGGACCACTTCAGCATCTTTAAAGCTACAGAAAGGCTTAAAGGCTCTGTGGAATCATGTTCCTGGCGCAAAAATCTGGGGACCAGGACTGGGCAAGTGGGGCACAAGTGTGTTGGGGAGCAAGCTCTCTGGGCTGATTACCAGGGCTTTAAACTAGGTTTGATGGGGGAAGGGAGGGGAGCTAAAGGTGACAGAGAAGGGCTGGGGGAAGTCCTCACTACTGTTATAGATGCCTCAGTCTTCAAAATAGGACTACAAACAAACTTTACAATTTATGAAAGGAATAGAGGTAAGCAAACTGCGCTGGGAGTCTCTGATCCACCCAGATGCACACCAGTTACATCAAGCAGCTGATTTTTATGCTCCTAGGCTAACACATATTCATTACTACTTCTAAAAAAAAAAAACAGGGTTATTATAATTAGTTTCCTGAATCCAAACACTCCTACTGGAGCATGCGTTAACAGTCTCCGGTGGTCCCTCTGGGGGTCTCTCATGCTGAAGGCTCGTAGTCTTCCTCCCTCTTGTCCTTCTCCTTTGTCCATCTTGGCTGCACGTCAGAGACTTGTGCAGCGTCCCCTGCAAGCTTTGTCTTTTAGTCGTTCTTCAGTTTTCCCCGTCTCCTTAATCTCCTGGCCAGATATCAGAGGCTTGCATGGTGTCCCATGCAATAGTCATAATAGTTAGCAGCTATTCTGAACCGCCCCCCCCCCACCTCCGGTACCAGATATCAGAGACTTCAAGGAAAAGCCTACAAATACATTTCCCTTCAAGCTCTCTATTGACACGAATCTGTTTTTCTTAGACACATGGTTATACAAGGGTCTGTAGGACAGGAGGTCACATTCATCATAGCATGCGGCCCTAGCATTGTTCCATATTGACACGAATCAGATGAACACATTTCACAATCCCCCATCTCCTTTTTCATGGCATTGATTTGTGGTTTCCTTTCCAATCAAGTCAATACTTGCCGAATTGATACCAATTGATACCAATTTTGGATCTTTGTTTGTTTTTATTATCATCAGGGAATGGGTTTTCTCCTTCCCTGGTTCTGGGTCAACAGGTACCGCAGATACTTGCATTCCCTGTATAACAGAGTGTATTAGTCTGGTAATACAAGGCATTAAACATGGAATTATTAACAATCCTCCACATATCCCCAATACAACCATCCTTATTTTAGCAAGCCAGTCACCACCCATAAAAACCCCCTCCCATCATCCTCTTAGATCGATTCCATTTGAGATCTGAACTGGGACGTGTGCAAGTTTCTTCACTTCTTTTACAAGTTCATTTACAGCTTTTTTTTCCTGTTGTGGTTTAACCCAGCGGGCAGCTAAACAACACATGGCTGTTCGCTCACCTCCCCCCCTCCTTCTCTGGGATGGGAGAGAGAAACGGGAAAGTGAAGCCCGTGAATTGAGATAAAGACAAGAAAATAATAACAACAATAATAATAATGACAATCATGAAGATAATAGTACTACTAGTAATAATGTGTACGAAACAAGTGATGCACAATGCAATTGCTCACCACCCACTGCCCGATGCCCAGCCTAACCCCGAGCATTCCGGCCCTCCTCCCAGCTCTTGCACCCCCAGCCTACCTGCTGGCAGGAGAGAGTGAGAAGCTGAAGTGTCCTTGGCTAGGTGTAAGCACTGCTCTGCAACAATTAAAACATCAGCATATTATCAGCACTCTTCTCATCCTAAGCCAGAACATAGCATTCTACCAGCTACTAGGAAGAAACACCCTCATCATCAATCTCTAAACAGCAATTACTAAGGTTAAATTTTCCACAGACTTCTTCTCTAGTAAATAATCCAAAGCTAAGCGATTTTGATACAAAGCAGTTCTCATCTTGGTATTTTGCTTTGCCATTAATCCAAGTGTTGGCATTAGCACCTGTTTTAGTATTCTGCACTAGCTCCTGGCATCAGCACATGGTTTAGGGGAAATGTTAGAAATGTTAACATTAGCACATATTTTAGTATCCTGCACCATCTCTTTTTAAGGAGTCACTGTCTTTAGATAAATGTTGTAGTGTTTCCCAGGTAATATACTATCAATGAGATCCTAATCTGATAAAGAGACGCGAGATTCTTCACAGGAAGATCCTGAGGATGAACAGGTACACCTCGACCTTTGATAAGAACTTGGAAGATGGCAAAATAACATGGAGAGTTGGAAAGAGCATGCGCAGAGAAGAAAGGTGAATAGTTCAGCAGGGAGGAAGACTCTTTACTTCATCATGAAGACCACCAGGAAGACCACCAGACGGTGCTGCGCATGTGCAAGTAGGGAGGAGTCAAGGGAGGAGTCACTGAGCTTGATGTTGCAGCTTGAAATGAATATGTATGAATTTATGTATCTCCAAGAATATAAATTTGCGGTGGGGATGTAACGGGATTTGAAGCCAGATTTGGGCACCTGCCCCTGGTTTCCAGCGCTGAATAAAGCACCTTCACATAATCACGTTGTGGTTATGTGTCTGCTACGCTAACATTTTGGCGACCCAGATGGGACGGCGTGGGCACTGCTGAGGCGGATCGTGTTTCGATTACGCTCCAGCCGGCACCGGGGAGTTTCTCGGGGAGCCATCGACCGCAACCGACCTCCTCTGCTCACGACGTACCACGGAATAGGTAAGCAAAGGTGCTTTCTGGTTTTCGGTACCGATCTGGTCTGGAAAGCCTGCCGGTCAGACGCGGCGAAAGCCACGCTCGGTTGGGCAGGAAGCTTCCAGGGTAAGCCTAGGCGCCGTCCGTCAGACGGAGTGAAAGCTCCGCAGGTTCGGCATTGGAGGTCAGTATTGGTAATTGTGTTGGTTTGTGTCAAAAGGGGGGAGGGGGGGTCGGCACGATATCGGGTGAAGCACACTGCTGTTCCGACAGCTTTTAGGGAAGTGTGCTGCCGCTTAGGCGGCACCTCGTTGCTTCGGCAACCCTTGCTGCTATAGTAATTCTCAGATCCTGTGAAGCACACTGCTGTTCCGACAGCTTTTAGGGAAGTGTGCTGCCGCTTAGGCGGCACCTCGTTGCTTCGGCAACCCTTGCTGCTATAGTAATTCTCAGATCCTGTTACTGTGATTACTGTCAATAAGGTTATAAGATTGTCATGAAAGCGCTAAAAGAGATTTTGGGTCAGGATGCTCCTATCCCACGGACATCCCCACTCGGGTGCTTATTAGCACATTGGAAAGAGGGCGGTTTTGGTCAAGAAATGCGAAAAGGGAAATTGATTGACTATTGTAATGGCTGGTGGCCGCAATACAAGCTAGAGGATCAAGAGACTTGGCCCGAGAATGGCACACTACAGTATAATACAATTTTACAGTTAATGTTATTTTGTAAAAGGGAAGGAAAGGATGACGAGCTTCCATATGTAGAATTGTTCTTTTATTTGCGCTGAAAACCTGAATGGCAGCGTGCCTGCGGAATAATGGTGTTTAATACCCTAAATGAGAATCGTTGTTGTGTGTGTGCTAAGGAGGGACGTTGCATACAGCACCAGGCAATAGAAAATAGTAAACATAATGGAGAAATGAATGATGGAAATGTAGATTTGGAAATTGCGCCGTTAGCTCTGGAAGAACGGGCAGAGGAGGAAGAGGAAAATGAGGAAAGGTCCCCGACTTTAGCCTCTCCTGTCTCATGTAGAACTCGACAACGGCAGAGAGTAGGAGGGATTGTGGATGAACGGGGGGGGGAAGATAATTGCACCCCTCCGGCAGGGAGTAGGAGCGGAAGGACCGGTATATGTTAAGGCACCCTTCTCGGCCGGAGATTTAGTAATTTGGAAACAGGCAGCCGGAACTTATAGAGAAAATCCGGACAAAGTTGCAAGAGTGGTGAAAACGATAATCAAAACTCAGAATCCAGATTGGGATGATTTACAGGTAATTTTAGATACCTTAATGGATTCAACAGAAAAAGATATGGTTTTGCGGGCAGCCAAGGAAAGAGCTCGAGAAGAGATACGAAACGGGCTAGTACCTGGAAATCTGGACCAGAATTTTCCCACTGAAGACCCCCAGTGGCATTATAATACAGGGGACGGAATAAGGAGATTAAAGAGATATCAGGACTGGGTCCAGATCGGGGTGCAAAATGCTATGCCCCGAACTATAAATTGGTCAAGATTATATAATGTTAGGCAAGAAAGGACGGAATCACCATCTGCCTTTTTGGAAAGATTAAAAGAAACGGCCAGAAAATACACAGACTTGGATGTGGAAACCGAACAAGCTAAGACCCAGCTAGCTCTTATTTTCTTAGGACAAGCCCAGGAAGATATTAGGAAGAAATTGCAGAAATTGGAAGGCGCAGATCTGAGGGATTTGGATAGACTGTTGGAGATTGCTTGGAAAGTGTGTAACAATAGAGAAAAGGAGGCAGCCAAAAGGCAACAACAGAATTTATTGGCAGTTGTCCAGGGAAGAGAACGGGGAGGGTTAAGAGGAAGAGGTCGAGGGAATATGAATAGTCGAGGTAGAGGAGCAGAGAGAGGTTATCCAGGTTCGGGAGGAAATGGGCTGGGTCTCAACCAATGTGCCCATTGTAAGGAAGAAGGCCACTGGAAAAATGAATGTCCTCTTCGACAACAGCCAATGATTGGTAGAGGGAATCCATTCCGAAATCAGGAAATAGCCAAAGCAATGGTCCTGGGGGATTATAGCAGCTGACCAGGAAACCAGAGAGAAGCAGGAGAGCCCCTAGTGGCAATTCATACAGGAAATAGGGAAGTAAAGTTTCTAGTTGATACAGGGGCAACGTACTCAGTACTTAATAGATTAGATGGCAAAATAGGGGAAAGAAAGACAGCTATCGTAGGTGCCACCGGGAAGGAGGAAATACGGCCATTCCTACAACCCCTCGATTTACGGTTTTGTCCTGGTTTCAGTTAGAACAGAGTTAATTTTCTTCCTAGTAGCTGGTAGAATGCTATGTTTTGGCTTAGGAGGAGAAGAGTGCTGATAACACCCTGATGTTTTAATTGTTGCAGAGCAGTGCTTATACTAAGCCAAGGACATCTCAGCTTCTTGCTCTGTCCTGCCAACGGGCAGGCTGGGGGTGCAGCAAGAGCTGGGAGGGGACAGACCTAGGACAGGTGACCCAAACTAGCCAAAGAGGTATTCCATACCATCTGACGTCATGCTAAACTATATATAGGGGTGGCTAGCCGGGGGAGGGGGGCCGCACTGCTCGGGGTTAGGCTGGGCATCGGTCAGCGGGTGGTGAGCAATTGCATTGTGCATCACTTGTTTGTACACATTATTAATAGTAGTACTATTATCATCATTGTGTTATTATTATTATTGTTATTATTATTATTATTATTATTATTATTATTATTTTCCAGTCTTATTAAACTGTCTTTATCTCAACTCACGGGCTTCACTTTCCATTTCTCTCCCCCGTCCCAGAGAGGGAGGGGGGAGGGTGAGCGAACGGCTGTGTGGTGTTTAGCTGCCGGCCGGGTTAAACCATGACAGTCTGTTTTGGCGCCCAACGTGGGGCTCGAAAGGTTGAGATAACGGCAGATCTGATCAGAGTGTGTTAGACTAAAATTGGTATAAGTATTAGACCTGCTTAATAGTCACTTGTCCTAATGCTGATTGCTTTAATCTCAAGTCTGCTGCGCCTGTTTTCCAAATTGAGTATTATAGCACATTATTTTCCGTATGTGCTCTCTGTCATGTTGTTTATCCTCTCCGGGCCCTGGTTTCAGATCATTGTGGTACTGTGTGTTGTAACAGTGGCTTATGAGACGATGAAATATCTGGTCATGACTCTAACTTGGTATTTGTACTCAGTAACATTGTCGACTCTATACTTTGGAAACTGTATCTTGGAAACTATTAGCAATTATACCTGTTGCCTTTTTTCATTAGGGAGTCAATCTGTGGAGGGGAAAGGGGAAGATATTTTTTCTTACTCGATCACTCTCCCTTTCTCCTTCACCACCCCCTTATCCTCCTTGATCACTGATCACTCTCCCTTTCTCCTTCACCACCCTCTTATCCTCCGAGCTTGTTACAATAGCTCTCCAAGATATTGAATATCCTTGGGATACTCAGACCAGCATGGTCTTGTTGTTATGCCTCCTGAATGTGCTTCAGGTTTTGCTTAAAGTTAAACAACTACTTAGGAAGCTCATCCGGAGATCTGCCCGGAGGCAGTATAGTTGTGGGTGGCAGGGAGTATGGGAGGATATGGGCAGGCATCTAGAGCAGTTGGCACCCCCAGTGTTTTGGAAATTCACCCCTGAACAACTGCAAACTCCTAAAAAACTGGCAGAATGTTTGAAAAAAAGGTGTCATGACTCTGGCAGTTCCAAAGTAACACAAATCATTGTAACGTGCTGGGGCCTGGCTCATGCCTATCGAGCTGCCATTGATACTGCTATCAACTTAGTGACAGACTCTGCGGCTACTCCAAGTCCTGTGACAGATCCGATGGCCACTGCAACCCCTACGGTGGACTCTGCAGCCGCTCCAGTTCCAGCTCCTGCAGACACTCCAGTTCCAGTTCCTGTAGCTGCTCCAGCTCCGGTTCCTGCAGCTGCTCCAGTTCCAGCTCCTGCAGACACTCCAGTTCCAGTTCCTGTAGCTGCTCCAGCTCCGGTTCCTGCAGCTGCTCCAGTTCCAGCTCCTGCAGACACTCCAGTTCCAGCTCCTGCAGCCGCTCCAGTTCCAGTTCCTGCAGCTGCTCCAGCTCCTGCAGCTGCTCCAGCTCCTGTGGCTGGGTCAGAGAAACGAGCTGTAGCAGTGCAAGTTGACCCTGCACAGGGTATTCCAACCCCTGTGGCAGACTCTGTAACGGGGTCAGAGAAACGAGCTGTAGCAGTGCAAGTTGCCCCTGTAGAGAAGGTGAAAAAATGGTATAGAGATTCAAGTCGTTTAGAACGCAGAGAGTCTTCTGCCAAATCTAGGTATAGAGACGACGATGCTGGGCCATCAGGGATTCAGGAGGAGGAAGATGAGGATGCCGAAAAATCAACAGTAACTACCCGAAACCTATACGAGCGTGAGCTACGAGATGTGCGAAAAGATTTTGGTCGCTGTATAGGTGAGCAGCTTGTCACCTGGCTGCTTCGGTGCTGGGACACTGGAGCCAATTGTGTGGAATTAGACGGCAGGGAAGCCAGACGGCTGGGATCCCTTGCTAGAGACGCAGGCACTGACAAAGCAATTGCAGACGAAGCACAATCTCACAGCCTCTGGAGGCGTCTCCTCTCAGCTGTGAGGGAAAGGCATCCCTTCAAGGAAGAGCTTTTATGTCTACCAGGCAAGTGGACCACTATGGAGAAGGGAATCCAGTACCTGAGGGAATTAGCCGTACGGGAAGTGATTTATGAGGATCCAGACCTCAGACAAACATCCAAAGATCCAGATGAAGTCAGGTGTACACGACCCATGTGGCGGAAGTTTGTATGGAGTGCACCATCATCATATGCCAGCTCATTGGCAATAATGGCCTGGAAAGAGGATGAGGAACCCACAGTGGATGAAGTGGCTAAACAACTTCGGCAGTACGAAGAAAGTCTCTCCCCTTCCTTACAGGCCTGCGTCTCAGCTGTGGAGAAACTTTCTGAAGAGTTCCACCAACTTAAAGAGAATCTATCTTCCTCCCCACCTGAACAAACCAGTGTCCACCGACCAAAAGAGAACACTTGGGAGAAACTTTCTGAAAAGGTTCACCAACTTGAAGAGAGATTATTCTCCTCCGCACCTGTACAAAGCAGTGTCTCAGCTATCGGGGGTAGGCGTTCATCCACACAAAGACGATATGGTGGGTACTCACCCCGTGCCACCCTGTGGTTTTACTTACGAGACCATGGAGAGGACATGAGAAAATGGGATGGAAAATCTACCGCGACCCTAGAGGCACGGGTACGTGAGTTGCAAAAGAAAACAATCGGGAAAAAGGGATTCTCTGAAAAGTTTGCTGCTCCAACTTCCAGCAGACAGTCCTTCAAACACAGAAATGAAGAAGATTCTGACCAGGATTAGGGGGGCCCTGCCTCCAGCCAGGGGGAGGAAAGGGACAGTCGAGTTTATTGGACTGTGTGGATTCGATGGCCTGGCACGTCAGACGCACAGAAGTATAAGGCTTTAGTAGACACCGGTGCACAATGTACTCTAATGCCATCGAGCTATAAAGGGCCAGAGCCCATCTGTATTTGTGGAGTGACAGGGGGATCTCAGCAGTTGACTGTATTGGAGGCTGAAGTGAGTCTGACTGGGAATGAGTGGGAAAAGCACCGTATTGCGACTGGCCCAGATGCTCCATGTATCCTTGGCACAGACTATCTTAGAAGAGGATATTTCAAGGACCCAAAAGGGTTCCGGTGGGCTTTTGGTATAGCTGCCTTAGAGACAGAGGGCATTAAACAATTATCTACCTTGCCTGGTCTCTCAGAGGACCCCTCTGTTGTGGGGTTGCTGAGGGTTGAAGAACAGCAAGTGCCAATCGCTACCACAACTGTGCACCGGCGGCAATATCGCACTAACCGAGACTCCCTGATTCCCATCCATAAGCTAATTCGTCAATTGGAGAGCCAAGGAGTGATCAGCAAGACTCATTCACCTTTCAATAGTCCCATATGGCCAGTGCGAAAGTCTAATGGTGAGTGGAGACTAACAGTGGACTATCGTGGCCTGAACGAAGTCACGCCACCATTGAGTGCTGCAGTGCCGGACATGCTGGAACTCCAGTACGAACTTGAATCCTCCCCCTGGCTATCTGCTATCTGCTATCTATAGATATCTGCTATTGCCATATGTGGATGATATACTCATAGCTACCGAAAAAGAATCAGAATGTATTCAGGTAACTATGGATATTCTGAATCAGCTGGGGCTGAATGGGTATAAGGTCTCCAAACAAAAGGCACAAATTGCATGCACCACGATGATCTACCTGGGGTGTGAAATATCCCAGGGACAGAGAAAATTGGGAATTAATCGGATTCAGGCTATTTGTGGAGTTCCGGAACCATGGAACCTACATGAATTACGAGCCTTCCTAGGTATGGCCGGGTGGTGCAGACTGTGGATAATGGACTACGGACTCATAGCAAAACCCCTCTATGAAGTACAAAAAGCTTGCACATTTACATGGGGAAAACCGCAACAAGAGGCTTTTAAGAAAATAAAAGAGGCCCTAGCGAAAGCACGTGCCCTGGGTCTGCCAGATTTATCAAAGGACTTTCAATTGTTTGTACATGAGAGACAACGATTGGCGTTAGGCGTACTGACTCAAAGATTAGGGAGCTGGAAGAGACCAGCAGGATACTTTTCTAAACAGCTGGATGCGGTAAGTGCTGGGTGGCCCCCCTGTCTAAGAGCTGTGGCAGCTACCATTCTTTTAATACAGGAGGCTAGAAAGCTTACGTTGGGAAAACGGATCGAAGTATTCGTACCACACATGGTAACTATGGTACTGGAACAAGAGGGGGGCCATTGGCTATCACCTAGCCGAATGATGAAATATCAAGCAATATTAACTGAACAAGATGATGGAATTTTGAAAACCACTAACTTATTAAATCCAGCAGTATTTTTAGGAACGACGACGGAAGAAGGAGACCTTAATCATGACTGTGTGGAAGTTATGGAACATACTTATGCCAGTAGAACAGATCTGAAGGATCAGCCACTGAAGGAACCAGATTGGGAACTTTTCACAGATGGAAGCAGCTTTGTGGAAAATGGGACTCGTTACGCAGGATATGCGGTAACAACATCGAAAATGGTGATTGAGGCAAATTCTTTACCTCCAGGGACATCAGCTCAACGGGCAGAGGTAGTTGCTCTAACTCGAGCTTTGGAATTAAGTGAAGGCAAGAACGTTAACATTTGGACAGACTCAAAATACGCGTTTGGAGTAGTTCATGTGCATGGAGCATTCTGGAAAGAACGAGGAATGTTGTCTTCGCAAGGGACTAATGTAAAATATCAAGAAGAAATACTGAAATTAATAACGGCTGTGCAGAAACCCCAACAGGTGGCCATAATGCATTGTAAAGCTCACCAAGGAGGAACATCAGAGATTGTGGAAGGAAATAGATTAGCAGACTCAACGGCTCGAAAGGTCGCACGAGAAATATGGAAAATGATGGCACTAATTCCGACACAGGTAGGCCTATCTTGCTCTAGGTTAGCCAAGGACCCAAAGTATTCCCCAGAGGACGAACGGCTTGCCAATTTGCTGAAGGCCCAGAAGAATTCTGATGGTTGGTATGTAACAACAACAGGACAGGTTGTAGTGCCCCCACTAGTAATGCGAGAGATTCTACAAGAAAAGCATAATGAATGCCACTGGGGAGCAGATGCGATGGTGACTTATTTGAAACGAGGTGTTATCTCAGTACACACGTTGACAATGGCGAAATCCGTAATGTCAAAGTGCGAGCTCTGCCTAAAGAATAATCCAGTAGCAAGGAAACATGCTGAAATGGGTAGGACTAGAACTGGAATAGAGCCTGGGGATTACGGGCAAACTGACTTTGTAGAATTACCAAAGGCCCGTGGCTACAAATACTTGTTAGTAGGGGTTGACACTTTTTCTGGATGGCCGGAGGCTCTTCCCTGTCATACCAATCAGGCAAAAGAAACAGTAAAATGGCTACTGCAGGAAATTATCCCTAGATTTGGTGTACTGTTGTGTATCTCCTCA
Source organism: Somateria mollissima (assembly GCA_951411735.1). Lineage (NCBI taxonomy): Eukaryota > Metazoa > Chordata > Aves > Anseriformes > Anatidae > Somateria > Somateria mollissima. The sequence goes on from CATOCB010000158.1 coordinate 155,375, forward strand.
GATAGAGGACCCCATTTTATTGCTAATGTGGTTAAAGGGGTTAGTAGGTTGCTAGGAATTACTTGGAATTTACATACTCCATGGAGACCACAGTCTAGCGGACAGCTAGAAAGGATGAATCAGACTTTGAAAGGACAACTAAGCAAAATTTGTCAGGAAGCTAAAATACAATGGCCGCAGGCCCTACCAATAGCCCTATTCAGGATTAGAATAAAGCCAAAGAGTGGGATGTCAGTAAGCCCGTATGAGATATTGTATGGGAAACCTTATGGGTCCCCTGAACCAAATCCGAATATGCATGTTACCGCTAAGCAGGATGTGTATAACTATGTTCTATCCCTTGGCAAGACTCTAGCTCGACTACGCAGCGTCCTGGTGTGGAATCGACCTTTGGGCTTGGAGAATCCAGTACACGACATACAACCAGGGGACAGTGTCTATATTAAAAACTGGTATGAAGAGCCTTTGAAGGAACGGTGGGACAGACCGTATCAGGTGATCCTATACCCTGGGGCATAATTACATCACCGCTACCCCAGACTGAGAAAAACAAAACAATCCAATGTGAAACACAAAAGGTCGTGGAGACAGAAAAGCTGTGTTATAAATGGCTCAGTCTTCAAAATAGGATTAAATAAAAAAATAGGATTTATTAAAAGAATAGAGGTAAGCAAACAGCGCTGGGTGCACCGGGAGTCTCCGCTCCACCAGGACGCACACCAGCTACATCAAGTAGCTGATTTTTATGCTCCTAGACTAATACATATTCATTACTACTTCTAAAAAAAATAGGTTATTATAATTAGCTTCCGGGGTCCAGTCCCTCCTACTGGAGCATGCGCGTCAGTCTCCGGTGGTCCCTCTGGGGATCTCTAGGGGTCTTTCATGCTGAAGGCTCGTAGTCTTCCTCTCCAAGTTTTTTTCTTGTCCTTCCCCTTCGTACTCCTTGGCACCATGTCAAGTTTATACAGCATCCCCTGCAGGTCTTGTCTCCTAGCCATCCTTCAGCTTCTTTTTTTCCTTCTTCTTAATCTCTTGGCCACCTGGCCAGATATCAGAGGCCTGCATAGTATCCCATAACAGTCACTAGTTGTTATCAGTTGTTCTGAAACCCCCAAACATCAAAGACTTCATACAAACACAAATAGCTTTCTTATTGAGACTTCACGAGTAATTAAAACATTCCTCACCAGCCATTCACAGGGACACTCCAGTTACATCTATAGCAGTGCTAAATCAACCACAAAGAAGGCAAAAAGGCTGTAACTGTTAGAAATAAGAGTTCGGAATAACAAAGGCAAATAGGCTCATGGATTTGAGGAATATTTCTGAAGATTTGATAATTTGACTATAATGAGGGGGAGACTGGGACACTGGGAGGAAAGGGAAGAAACCAAAGTCAAGGTACAAGAACTATATACATTAACCATTCTGTTTTTCTTAGACTTGTGGTTATACAAGGGTATGTAAGACAGAAGGTCACATTCGTCATACCATGCGGCCCTAGCACTGTTCCATACTGACACGAATCAGATGAACATACATAACAGCAGGAAGGGTATTATAGAGAGAAACAGCCCCTCTATCGTTCTCAATGTGAAAAGAAAAGAAATTACCAATTTATGGCTTGGAACACCAGGAGTGGACGGCTAGGGTTGTGTGAGGATGATGAACAATGCACACGACAGAAGGAAATGGAATGGCAGAATAATGACCATTCTCACTAAAAATCATGAGGAGGTTCCCACTACCCCGCCACCACCCTATAGCAACACCATACCAATGAATGAAGCTTAATACCTATATAATGTGTACAAATATATTATATTACGTATTAAAACTAGCATTGAAGATGAAAATACTGCCCTCTATGGGTGAGTGAAGTATTTTCAAAGGGGGGAAATGTTGGCATTAGCACCTGTTTTAGTATTCTGCACTAGCTCCTGGCATCAGCACATGGTTTAGGGGAAATGTTAGAAATGTTAACATTAGCACATATTTTAGTATCCTGCACCATCTCTTTTTAAGGAGTCACTGTCTTTATCGATAGATGTTGTACATCTCTTTTTAAGGAGTCACTGTCTTTAGATAAGTGTTGTAGTGTTTCCCAGGTTAATAAAAACAGGGTTATTATAATTAGTTTCCGGAATCCAAACCCTCCTACTGGAGCATGCGTTAACAGTCTCCGGTGGTCCCTCTGGGGGTCTCTCATGCTGAAGGCTCGTAGTCTTCCTCCCTCTTGTCCTTCTCCTTTGTCCATCTTGGCTGCACGTCAGAGACTTGTGCAGCGTCCCCTGCAAGCTTTGTCTTTTAGTCGTTCTTCAGTTTTCCCCGTCTCCTTAATCTCCTGGCCAGATATCAGAGGCTTGCATGGTGTCCCATGCAATAGTCATAATAGTTAGCAGCTATTCTGAACCGCCCCCCCCCCCCACCTCCGGTACCAGATATCAGAGACTTCAAGGAAAAGCCTACAAATACATTTCCCTTCAAGCTCTCTATTGACACGAATCTGTTTTTCTTAGACACATGGTTATACAAGGGTCTGTAGGACAGGAGGTCACATTCATCATAGCATGCGGCCCTAGCATTGTTCCATATTGACACGAATCAGATGAACACATTTCACAATCCCCCATCTCCTTTTTCATGGCATTGATTTGTGGTTTCCTTTCCAATCAAGTCAATACTTGCCGAATTGATACCAATTGATACCAATTTTGGATCTTTGTTTGTTTTTATTATCATCAGGGAATGGGTTTTCTCCTTCCCTGGTTCTGGGTCAACGGGTACCGCAGATACTTGCATTCCCTGTATAACAGAGTGTATTAGTCTGGTAATACAAGGCATTAAACATGGAATTATTAACAATCCTCCACATATCCCCAGTACAACCATCCTTATTTTAGCAAGCCAATCACCACCCATAAAGCCCCCCTCCCATCACCCGCTTAGATCGATTCCATTTGAGATCTGAACTGGGACGTGTGCAAGTTTCTTCACTTCTTTTACAAGTTCATTTACAGCTTTTTTTTCCTGTTGTGGTTTAACCCAGCGGGCAGCTAAACAACACATGGCTGTTCGCTCACCTCCCCCCCTCCTTCTCTGGGATGGGAGAGAGAAACGGGAAAGTGAAGCCCGCGAATTGAGATAAAGACAAGAAAATAATAACAACAATAATAATAATGACAATCATGAAGATAATAGTACTACTAGTAATAATGTGTACGAAACAAGTGATGCACAATGCAATTGCTCACCACCCACTGCCCGATGCCCAGCCTAACCCCGAGCATTCCGGCCCTCCTCCCAGCTCTTGCACCCCCAGCCTACCTGCTGGCAGGAGAGAGTGAGAAGCTGAAGTGTCCTTGGCTAGGTGTAAGCACTGCTCTGCAACAATTAAAACATCAGCATATTATCAGCACTCTTCTCATCCTAAGCCAGAACATAGCATTCTACCAGCTACTAGGAAGAAACACCCTCATCATCAATCTCTAAACAGCAATTACTAAGGTTAAATTTTCCACAGACTTCTTCTCCAGTAAATAATCCAAAGCTAAACGATTTTGATACAAAGCAGTTCTCATCTTGGTATTTTGCTTTGCCATTAATCCAAGCGCATCTCCGGTTTTATTTACAACTCTTTCTATTACAGCTTGTAACCTAATTATTCTATTAAGTATATATATTGGGGTCCTATAGCCCCAGGATCCGTCTTCTGCCCACGTAGCTGGATCATAATAAGCAAACGCCTTCTATCAAGGGGTTGGGCCCGCTTTCAGGGTCAATTTGGGTTTGTGTTACCATTCAGCCTGTCAGGGTGATCCAGCTCCTGGAAAACGAATCACAATTTTATATGGGTTTAAAAAAAAAGGTTCTTATGTTATTTTCTCGGGACAACCTGACCTTAGTGTGGGAGAAGTCCGGTCGAGGCCCTTTCACTCGGCAGTCAATTCCCATAGGGGTTGCCTCCCTCAGTAGACCATACACACCGCAGTGGAGGGTCCTGCCCCGGTCTTGCCTCCTCCCTTTCCTCCCTTTACGCTTGTCTCCTTTATTTGGCATCCTTAATTCATGCAGAGCCTCGTTGCCAGAATATTAGTTCTTCTGTAGCTTGAGTTTCAGTTCCCCAGGAGCAGACTCAACCCTCCAAGTTTCAGTAGTTACTGGTCCTTTTATTCTGGATGCGTGGGTCCAACCCCTTTCTGCTGTGAGGTCATAAGGAAAACAAGGTACCATCCCTCCCGTCGGCGGTTCAATGATTCTTCCCTCCAGGTGTTTCTTAAGACCTTGTCTCCTGGTTGTATTTTACGAATAGCAAATCCTAAAGGTGGTGTTTGAGCCATCATTCCAATTTCTCTTAGCTCTTGTAATCTCCTTCCAAGAATAATTACACCTTTCTGGATGCTATGATCCTCAACTACGTTGTTCCCTAGAGGCATCCCTTGAGAAGAAGGCATACCACATAACATTTCATATGGCGATAAATCCAGTCTCACTGTGTGGTTTAGTTCTTATGTTTAAAAGTGCCAATGGTAAGCATCTCGTCCAGGGCATCTGTGTCTCGATCATTAATTTAGCCAATTGTTGTTTTATTGTTTGATTCAGTCTTTCTACTTTCCCTGAACTTTGTGGGTGCCACGGAGTATGGTATTCCCACTGAATACCTAATGATTGACATAATTTTATTATTTTAGAAGTAAAGTGTGTGCCCTGATCAGAATCAATGTACTGGATTATCCCATATCTAGGTACCAGGTGTTCTAATAGAATTTTTACCACCATTTGTGCCGTAGCTCGTGCTACGGGATAAGCTTCTACCCATTGTGTAGAATGATCTACTATTACCAATAGATATTTTATCCTCCCTACCTTAGACAATTCAGTTAAATCAACATGTACTTTCTCAAAAGGCCTATAAGCTGTTTTTTCTCCCTCCCGTGGCTGCTTGTCGAAGCACTTTCTTATTTGTCTTCTGACAAGTTAAGCAACTTTGTACAATTTGCTTTGCTATTTCAAAAATCCCAAGGCAACCAAATAGTTTAAGTAAATGATCACTTAAGGCCTTTGTACCCCAATGTGTTTGTGCATGCAAACGTCCCAGTATTTGCTTCGCATAAGCTTTTGGCACTCTCTCTCGCCTGTCTGGCAGTGTCCATTTTCCTTCTTCTAACTTAGCCCCTATTTTCTCCAGTTTCGTTTGTTTGCTTTGTTTTGTTTTCCATTGCATTTCAGAGTCGGTCCAAAAACTCCATAGGGGTTTCTTCTGGATCTTGTTGGAACAGATTCTCAATTCCCAATTTAACCAGATTTTGGTATTCACCGTTCATCATTTCCGGGGTGACTATCGTCTCAGCGTGGGGTCGGTCAGGGGAATGCAATTGTCAACAGTTCCCTGAGCGGTCCCATTGGCAATCTGAGCTAACTCATAAACTCAGGTTGTTTTAAGAGTTCGTTGCTTTTCTGTGTCCATGACAACTCTCTCGCACCCATCACGGTCCATCTGCCCCAAAGGGCTCACACCGGTGACTTTGAGATCACAGCCTCCTGTGGAGGCAGAACTATTAACACTCCTACATCCTCTTTCCCTGCTCATTCAACTTCAAACAGCTCTGTTAAATACTACGTGCCACACCTTTAACACCTTCCACAACCCTTTCAACCCTTCCTTTATCTTTCTCCAGCCTGTACTTTTCTCATGCCAACACCAAAGGCTCAGTCAGGGGCCAACTTAATTCCACTCCTTTTCCCTCTGAGATGCTGGAACAACATATCAGTATAATACATTTCATCCTATTTTCCTTCTCTCCTCAAAAACAACATTAATTGCAAGATAGCGTTATAGTCGATTGATCCATCAAGTGGCCATTTAGTTTATACAGTGGCCACCATTGATTGCAATACTTAGTGAAAGTCCTCTTGCTTTCTGTGCCCCCAGTTCTAACAATACCCTTCCAATGTGCCAATACGCACCCAAGGAGGCTTTCTTTAAAACGTCTTTGTTTTGGACATCACTCATTTCCTTGATTTCCCATTCCCTTTCATTTATTTATTACTATTCCTTTCTAGTTACTGTCCTTTGTTTCCATTTCCACGCAAACCTTTTTACTGCAGGTTTTTAGAAGATTTTTCTAATCTTCTTCCCCAACGTCCCAATTCTCTGGGATTAAACGCTCCTTCCCACATACAAACTTTACTATTTCAGATTATTAATGAGCCCCGTTCCAATCATAAATCCATGGAACTTCAGGAAAACAGCTGAAGCACTCAGCCTTCCGTCTTCTAGACGGAAATCACCACCTTTTCCACAAAAATTTACGTTTCAACAGGACTGAATTTCAAGCCGAATGCCAATTTTTCTCATGCACTTCGAGAGTAAGCCCATACAAAACAAGGAATCACTCCTGTCTATCCGTCAATATGGGGGTTTAAAAAGGTCTTGAGGCCTAAATAAATTCGCTCTCCCCCTTCTTACCAAATTCCCAGGGCTCAAGCCCGAACCACCAAAGAAATGACTCTTTCAGTTCTGCTTTGATAATCAGTCAGCCCCCTGCCCCCCCCAGTACTTGGGAAACTGACCAAACACCACAGCAAATACACCAACACTTCTCAACTGTTAGTTACTTAGATAACGCTCCCGCCTTTTTCTTCTTGTAACACTCAAAGCATTTAAGAGCAAAAACAGGTTCACAAGATACACCGCCAGGCCCATATATTGGGCACCACCAATCAAACCTTGGATAAAACAGCACTTCTTTTCATGTCTGTCACGCACTTCGTTCGTCTCCGCCCAGTCCCCTCGCGGAGAACACGGAACCGCGGATTGGAACTCCGCACTCGTTTTGCAGCGACGCTGTGTTTCACTCACACTGCACAATCATGCAATCACACCAAGAGGCCTCTAGCGCATCTCATTCATACCACAAGAACGTAAGTTAGAATAATAACCAACCCAAATAAGTATTGTCTCTGACTGTGTTCTTCGTGAAGTGACTTGTAACACTTTGTTTCAAACCCTTACACTTACACAAATGCTTTCAACACAAAATACCTGGACATTTAAGAATAAGACATACAATTATTAACACTCCCGTTAGTATCCCGCCAGCAGCTGAAAACATACCGTTTGTCTGCAGCTTCAGGAGGTCTTTGTCTGCTCCTGCGGTGAGCGGCTGAGAGCGGAGTCCCCTCCGAGCAAAACACTCAGGGCGCGCCTAGGGGCGTCTGCTCCGCAGCCGATCCCACAGCCCAGCAGAGTGTCTCCTGCCTGGCTCACAGAAAGATGACAAAATGACTCACAGAAAGCTGACTCCACGATCAGTAAAATTGTAAAGTAGGCACGTTTACTCCGTTCTGGGCGGCACAGGGGGGTAGTCCCACCAAAGTCGTGCACGCCCAACGTGGCAACTGGCTTTGGTTATATCTAGTAAAGAGTTACATATACATGAAGTTTCCCAATACTCCTATACATATGCATAACCTGTCCCTTTTTGAACAGTCCTCCTTATCTCAGACCCCTTGGTTAAAGTCGGAACCATGAGGTTCCTTTGATCTGGTTCTCGGGGTCCAAGGGGCTCCTGTTATCTGGAGGTCTAAGCGCAGCACAGGCACAGTACATCGCAAATGTAGCACATATTCATTCTTAATCAATCGCTCTCTAATTTCTAATTCCATGCTTCAGCTGCAGCATACTTGCTCTCTTCCGGATCCATGGGTATTCTACTCTTAATATTGATGTTCAAAGCCTGACAGACCCAGCCCTCCGTGGAGCCAAATATCGGCCAAAATACAAGGGGTCTTAAGGGTTCTTTTGCTCATTCTATCCTATAATACTGGACCATTTTTAATCTACTCTCATTTTCTGGGGCCCCTATCGTTCCAGTTTCTAATCATTATTCCCAATGGACTTTCTGGTGGTATGTCTGGCAATTTGCTCCCTTTCTTCTGGTCCTTGGTCTTCAATTCTGTCTGACCCATCTAGGAATTTTGCTATGGCAATTCCCACAGCCCTTGGTTACCTTAACAAGAGTGTCTTGCAGGGGGTTTAGGACCTATCACCCACCCACGAATCCTTTGGGAATCGCTTCAGTCCTTCACCGGCCAAGTCCCTCGTGGCAGATTGGAACCACGGTTAGAAGACCCCCACACTCACTTCAGAACTAAGTTCCGTCTCAGTTACACCCTTACACACACAGGCAACCAGATCCCACCGAACCGAACGGTATACTCCTTAAACACTTACGACTCCGTCGTCTTCGTTCAGATCTTCACGCGCAGAATTATGGACAAAATACAGTGCTGCAGCCGGCAAGGGAGCTCATAACAAAAAAAATCAAAATCTTTGCTTACCTTTATTCAGGTTCAGGATGGCATCAGTCCTGACCTGACTCAAACAGGAGCCACCAAATGGTGGGGCACCTCTCCTAGATCAAATCAGAATTCAGGAACCAAAGCCATCCCAGACGAGCCCCCACTTGTTATAACTGGCTCAGTCTTCAAAAGAGGACTACAATCAAAGTTTACAATTTATTAAAGGAACAGAGGCAAGCAAACAGCGCTGGGTGCGCCAGGAGTCTCTGATCCACCCAGACTCACACCAGTTACATCAAGCAGCTGATTTTTATGCTCCTAGGCTAACATATATTCATTACTACTTCTAAAAAAAAAAAAAAAAAAACAGGGTTATTATAATTAGTTTCCGGAATCCAAACCCTCCTACTGGAGCATGCGTTAACAGTCTCCGGTGGTCCCTCTGGGGGTCTCTCATGCTGAAGGTTCGTAGTCTTCCTCCCTCTTGTCCTTCTCCTTTGTCCGTCTTGGCTGTACGTCAGAGACTTGTGCAGCGTCCCCTGCAAGCTTTGTCTTTTAGTCGTTCTTCAGTTTTCCCCGTCTCCTTAATCTCCTGGCCAGATATCAGAGGCTTGCATGGTGTCCCATGCAATAGTCATAATAGTTAGCAGCTATTCTGAACCGCCCCCAGGTATCAGAGACTTCAAGGAAAAGCCTACAAATACATTTCCCTTCAAGCTCTCTATTGACACGAATTGCAAAAACATTCCTTTGCAAGGTACAAGAACTATATACATTAACCACTCTGTTTTTCTTAGACACGTGGTTATACAAGGGTCTGTAGGACAGGAGGTCACATTCATCATACCATGCGGCCCTAGCATTGTTCCATATTGACACGAATCAGATGAACACATTTCACACTACTGCCACTGTTGAAGACAGGGAAAAACTTCTGAGCTCTCCCATAGGATTGTCTGAGGGCTCCTCAGAGAAGGTAGCGCTCCCAATCCCCCATCCAGTATCTTCTTCTTGCAGCCCCCCGGGGTAACTGTACCTGCTGCTTCCCTAAAGTGCCTGTACACCAGTGCACGGAGCATGGGAAATAAACAGGATGAGCTCAAGATCTGTGTTTGGTCGCGGGGCCACGACCTCCTTGCGATCACTGAGACGTGGTGGGACAGCTTGCATGACTGGAACGTGGCCATGGAGGGCTCTGTCCTCTTTAGGAGAGGCAGGCTGGGGAAGCGAGGGGGTGGGGTTGCCCTTCATGTGAGGGAGCAATTAGAGTGTACCCAGCTCCAGCTGGGGGAGGGTGATGGACAGCTGGAGAGCTTGTGAGTAAGAATCAAGGGGTGGGCTGGTATGGGAGACACAGTGCTGGGGGTCTGCTACGGGTCTCCAGACGAGGAGGAGAAAGACGATCAGACTGGAGGATAGCCAATATCACCCCCGTCATCAAGAAGGGCAGGAAGAAAGATGTGGGAAAGTACAGGTAAGTCTCACCTCTGTCCCTGGAAAGGTATTGGAGCAGCTTGTTCAGGATGCCATCGGGGACCAGGAGACTGGGGACCAGGAGACTGGGGACCAGGAGACTGGGGACCAGGAGACTGGGGACCAGGAGACTGGGGACCAGGAGACTGGGGACCAGGAGACTGGGGACCAGGAGACTGGGGACCAGGAGACTGGGGACCAGGAGACTGGGGACCAGGAGACTGGGGACCAGGAGACTGGGGACCAGGAGACTGGGGACCAGGAGACTGGGGACCAGGAGACTGGGGACCAGGAGACTGGGGACCAGGAGACTGGGGACCAGGAGACTGGGGACCAGGAGACTGGGGACCAGGAGACTGGGGACCAGGAGACTGGGGACCAGGAGACTGGGGACCAGGAGACTGGGGACCAGGAGACTGGGGACCAGGAGACTGGGGACCAGGAGACTGGGGACCAGGAGACTGGGGACCAGGAGACTGGGGACCAGGAGACTGGGGACCAGGAGACTGGGGACCAGGAGACTGGGGACCAGGAGACTGGGGACCAGGAGACTGGGGACCAGGAGACTGGGGACCAGGAGACTGGGGACCAGGAGACTGGGGACCAGGAGACTGGGGACCAGGAGACTGGGGACCAGGAGACTGGGGACCAGGAGACTGGGGACCAGGAGACTGGGGACCAGGAGACTGGGGACCAGGAGACTGGGGACCAGGAGACTGGGGACCAGGAGACTGGGGACCAGGAGACTGGGGACCAGGAGACTGGGGACCAGGAGACTGGGGACCAGGAGACTGGGGACCAGGAGACTGGGGACCAGGAGACTGGGGACCAGGAGACTGGGGACCAGGAGACTGGGGACCAGGAGACTGGGGACCAGGAGACTGGGGACCAGGAGACTGGGGACCAGGAGACTGGGGACCAGGAGACTGGGGACCAGGAGACTGGGGACCAGGAGACTGGGGACCAGGAGACTGGGGACCAGGAGACTGGGGACCAGGAGACTGGGGACCAGGAGACTGGGGACCAGGAGACTGGGGACCAGGAGACTGGGGACCAGGAGACTGGGGACCAGGAGACTGGGGACCAGGAGACTGGGGACCAGGAGACTGGGGACCAGGAGACTGGGGACCAGGAGACTGGGGACCAGGAGACTGGGGACCAGGAGACTGGGGACCAGGAGACTGGGGACCAGGAGACTGGGGACCAGGAGACTGGGGACCAGGAGACTGGGGACCAGGAGACTGGGGACCAGGAGACTGGGGACCAGGAGACTGGGGACCAGGAGACTGGGGACCAGGAGACTGGGGACCAGGAGACTGGGGACCAGGAGACTGGGGACCAGGAGACTGGGGACCAGGAGACTGGGGACCAGGAGACTGGGGACCAGGAGACTGGGGACCAGGAGACTGGGGACCAGGAGACTGGGGACCAGGAGACTGGGGACCAGGAGACTGGGGACCAGGAGACTGGGGACCAGGAGACTGGGGACCAGGAGACTGGGGACCAGGAGACTGGGGACCAGGAGACTGGGGACCAGGAGACTGGGGACCAGGAGACTGGGGACCAGGAGACTGGGGACCAGGAGACTGGGGACCAGGAGACTGGGGACCAGGAGACTGGGGACCAGGAGACTGGGGACCAGGAGACTGGGGACCAGGAGACTGGGGACCAGGAGACTGGGGACCAGGAGACTGGGGACCAGGAGACTGGGGACCAGGAGACTGGGGACCAGGAGACTGGGGACCAGGAGACTGGGGACCAGGAGACTGGGGACCAGGAGACTGGGGACCAGGAGACTGGGGACCAGGAGACTGGGGACCAGGAGACTGGGGACCAGGAGACTGGGGACCAGGAGACTGGGGACCAGGAGACTGGGGACCAGGAGACTGGGGACCAGGAGACTGGGGACCAGGAGACTGGGGACCAGGAGACTGGGGACCAGGAGACTGGGGACCAGGAGACTGGGGACCAGGAGACTGGGGACCAGGAGACTGGGGACCAGGAGACTGGGGACCAGGAGACTGGGGACCAGGAGACTGGGGACCAGGAGACTGGGGACCAGGAGACTGGGGACCAGGAGACTGGGGACCAGGAGACTGGGGACCAGGAGACTGGGGACCAGGAGACTGGGGACCAGGAGACTGGGGACCAGGAGACTGGGGACCAGGAGACTGGGGACCAGGAGACTGGGGACCAGGAGACTGGGGACCAGGAGACTGGGGACCAGGAGACTGGGGACCAGGAGACTGGGGACCAGGAGACTGGGGACCAGGAGACTGGGGACCAGGAGACTGGGGACCAGGAGACTGGGGACCAGGAGACTGGGGACCAGGAGACTGGGGACCAGGAGACTGGGGACCAGGAGACTGGGGACCAGGAGACTGGGGACCAGGAGACTGGGGACCAGGAGACTGGGGACCAGGAGACTGGGGACCAGGAGACTGGGGACCAGGAGACTGGGGACCAGGAGACTGGGGACCAGGAGACTGGGGACCAGGAGACTGGGGACCAGGAGACTGGGGACCAGGAGACTGGGGACCAGGAGACTGGGGACCAGGAGACTGGGGACCAGGAGACTGGGGACCAGGAGACTGGGGACCAGGAGACTGGGGACCAGGAGACTGGGGACCAGGAGACTGGGGACCAGGAGACTGGGGACCAGGAGACTGGGGACCAGGAGACTGGGGACCAGGAGACTGGGGACCAGGAGACTGGGGACCAGGAGACTGGGGACCAGGAGACTGGGGACCAGGAGACTGGGGACCAGGAGACTGGGGACCAGGAGACTGGGGACCAGGAGACTGGGGACCAGGAGACTGGGGACCAGGAGACTGGGGACCAGGAGACTGGGGACCAGGAGACTGGGGACCAGGAGACTGGGGACCAGGAGACTGGGGACCAGGAGACTGGGGACCAGGAGACTGGGGACCAGGAGACTGGGGACCAGGAGACTGGGGACCAGGAGACTGGGGACCAGGAGACTGGGGACCAGGAGACTGGGGACCAGGAGACTGGGGACCAGGAGACTGGGGACCAGGAGACTGGGGACCAGGAGACTGGGGACCAGGAGACTGGGGACCAGGAGACTGGGGACCAGGAGACTGGGGACCAGGAGACTGGGGACCAGGAGACTGGGGACCAGGAGACTGGGGACCAGGAGACTGGGGACCAGGAGACTGGGGACCAGGAGACTGGGGACCAGGAGACTGGGGACCAGGAGACTGGGGACCAGGAGACTGGGGACCAGGAGACTGGGGACCAGGAGACTGGGGACCAGGAGACTGGGGACCAGGAGACTGGGGACCAGGAGACTGGGGACCAGGAGACTGGGGACCAGGAGACTGGGGACCAGGAGACTGGGGACCAGGAGACTGGGGACCAGGAGACTGGGGACCAGGAGACTGGGGACCAGGAGACTGGGGACCAGGAGACTGGGGACCAGGAGACTGGGGACCAGGAGACTGGGGACCAGGAGACTGGGGACCAGGAGACTGGGGACCAGGAGACTGGGGACCAGGAGACTGGGGACCAGGAGACTGGGGACCAGGAGACTGGGGACCAGGAGACTGGGGACCAGGAGACTGGGGACCAGGAGACTGGGGACCAGGAGACTGGGGACCAGGAGACTGGGGACCAGGAGACTGGGGACCAGGAGACTGGGGACCAGGAGACTGGGGACCAGGAGACTGGGGACCAGGAGACTGGGGACCAGGAGACTGGGGACCAGGAGACTGGGGACCAGGAGACTGGGGACCAGGAGACTGGGGACCAGGAGACTGGGGACCAGGAGACTGGGGACCAGGAGACTGGGGACCAGGAGACTGGGGACCAGGAGACTGGGGACCAGGAGACTGGGGACCAGGAGACTGGGGACCAGGAGACTGGGGACCAGGAGACTGGGGACCAGGAGACTGGGGACCAGGAGACTGGGGACCAGGAGACTGGGGACCAGGAGACTGGGGACCAGGAGACTGGGGACCAGGAGACTGGGGACCAGGAGACTGGGGACCAGGAGACTGGGGACCAGGAGACTGGGGACCAGGAGACTGGGGACCAGGAGACTGGGGACCAGGAGACTGGGGACCAGGAGACTGGGGACCAGGAGACTGGGGACCAGGAGACTGGGGACCAGGAGACTGGGGACCAGGAGACTGGGGACCAGGAGACTGGGGACCAGGAGACTGGGGACCAGGAGACTGGGGACCAGGAGACTGGGGACCAGGAGACTGGGGACCAGGAGACTGGGGACCAGGAGACTGGGGACCAGGAGACTGGGGACCAGGAGACTGGGGACCAGGAGACTGGGGACCAGGAGACTGGGGACCAGGAGACTGGGGACCAGGAGACTGGGGACCAGGAGACTGGGGACCAGGAGACTGGGGACCAGGAGACTGGGGACCAGGAGACTGGGGACCAGGAGACTGGGGACCAGGAGACTGGGGACCAGGAGACTGGGGACCAGGAGACTGGGGACCAGGAGACTGGGGACCAGGAGACTGGGGACCAGGAGACTGGGGACCAGGAGACTGGGGACCAGGAGACTGGGGACCAGGAGACTGGGGACCAGGAGACTGGGGACCAGGAGACTGGGGACCAGGAGACTGGGGACCAGGAGACTGGGGACCAGGAGACTGGGGACCAGGAGACTGGGGACCAGGAGACTGGGGACCAGGAGACTGGGGACCAGGAGACTGGGGACCAGGAGACTGGGGACCAGGAGACTGGGGACCAGGAGACTGGGGACCAGGAGACTGGGGACCAGGAGACTGGGGACCAGGAGACTGGGGACCAGGAGACTGGGGACCAGGAGACTGGGGACCAGGAGACTGGGGACCAGGAGACTGGGGACCAGGAGACTGGGGACCAGGAGACTGGGGACCAGGAGACTGGGGACCAGGAGACTGGGGACCAGGAGACTGGGGACCAGGAGACTGGGGACCAGGAGACTGGGGACCAGGAGACTGGGGACCAGGAGACTGGGGACCAGGAGACTGGGGACCAGGAGACTGGGGACCAGGAGACTGGGGACCAGGAGACTGGGGACCAGGAGACTGGGGACCAGGAGACTGGGGACCAGGAGACTGGGGACCAGGAGACTGGGGACCAGGAGACTGGGGACCAGGAGACTGGGGACCAGGAGACTGGGGACCAGGAGACTGGGGACCAGGAGACTGGGGACCAGGAGACTGGGGACCAGGAGACTGGGGACCAGGAGACTGGGGACCAGGAGACTGGGGACCAGGAGACTGGGGACCAGGAGACTGGGGACCAGGAGACTGGGGACCAGGAGACTGGGGACCAGGAGACTGGGGACCAGGAGACTGGGGACCAGGAGACTGGGGACCAGGAGACTGGGGACCAGGAGACTGGGGACCAGGAGACTGGGGACCAGGAGACTGGGGACCAGGAGACTGGGGACCAGGAGACTGGGGACCAGGAGACTGGGGACCAGGAGACTGGGGACCAGGAGACTGGGGACCAGGAGACTGGGGACCAGGAGACTGGGGACCAGGAGACTGGGGACCAGGAGACTGGGGACCAGGAGACTGGGGACCAGGAGACTGGGGACCAGGAGACTGGGGACCAGGAGACTGGGGACCAGGAGACTGGGGACCAGGAGACTGGGGACCAGGAGACTGGGGACCAGGAGACTGGGGACCAGGAGACTGGGGACCAGGAGACTGGGGACCAGGAGACTGGGGACCAGGAGACTGGGGACCAGGAGACTGGGGACCAGGAGACTGGGGACCAGGAGACTGGGGACCAGGAGACTGGGGACCAGGAGACTGGGGACCAGGAGACTGGGGACCAGGAGACTGGGGACCAGGAGACTGGGGACCAGGAGACTGGGGACCAGGAGACTGGGGACCAGGAGACTGGGGACCAGGAGACTGGGGACCAGGAGACTGGGGACCAGGAGACTGGGGACCAGGAGACTGGGGACCAGGAGACTGGGGACCAGGAGACTGGGGACCAGGAGACTGGGGACCAGGAGACTGGGGACCAGGAGACTGGGGACCAGGAGACTGGGGACCAGGAGACTGGGGACCAGGAGACTGGGGACCAGGAGACTGGGGACCAGGAGACTGGGGACCAGGAGACTGGGGACCAGGAGACTGGGGACCAGGAGACTGGGGACCAGGAGACTGGGGACCAGGAGACTGGGGACCAGGAGACTGGGGACCAGGAGACTGGGGACCAGGAGACTGGGGACCAGGAGACTGGGGACCAGGAGACTGGGGACCAGGAGACTGGGGACCAGGAGACTGGGGACCAGGAGACTGGGGACCAGGAGACTGGGGACCAGGAGACTGGGGACCAGGAGACTGGGGACCAGGAGACTGGGGACCAGGAGACTGGGGACCAGGAGACTGGGGACCAGGAGACTGGGGACCAGGAGACTGGGGACCAGGAGACTGGGGACCAGGAGACTGGGGACCAGGAGACTGGGGACCAGGAGACTGGGGACCAGGAGACTGGGGACCAGGAGACTGGGGACCAGGAGACTGGGGACCAGGAGACTGGGGACCAGGAGACTGGGGACCAGGAGACTGGGGACCAGGAGACTGGGGACCAGGAGACTGGGGACCAGGAGACTGGGGACCAGGAGACTGGGGACCAGGAGACTGGGGACCAGGAGACTGGGGACCAGGAGACTGGGGACCAGGAGACTGGGGACCAGGAGACTGGGGACCAGGAGACTGGGGACCAGGAGACTGGGGACCAGGAGACTGGGGACCAGGAGACTGGGGACCAGGAGACTGGGGACCAGGAGACTGGGGACCAGGAGACTGGGGACCAGGAGACTGGGGACCAGGAGACTGGGGACCAGGAGACTGGGGACCAGGAGACTGGGGACCAGGAGACTGGGGACCAGGAGACTGGGGACCAGGAGACTGGGGACCAGGAGACTGGGGACCAGGAGACTGGGGACCAGGAGACTGGGGACCAGGAGACTGGGGACCAGGAGACTGGGGACCAGGAGACTGGGGACCAGGAGACTGGGGACCAGGAGACTGGGGACCAGGAGACTGGGGACCAGGAGACTGGGGACCAGGAGACTGGGGACCAGGAGACTGGGGACCAGGAGACTGGGGACCAGGAGACTGGGGACCAGGAGACTGGGGACCAGGAGACTGGGGACCAGGAGACTGGGGACCAGGAGACTGGGGACCAGGAGACTGGGGACCAGGAGACTGGGGACCAGGAGACTGGGGACCAGGAGACTGGGGACCAGGAGACTGGGGACCAGGAGACTGGGGACCAGGAGACTGGGGACCAGGAGACTGGGGACCAGGAGACTGGGGACCAGGAGACTGGGGACCAGGAGACTGGGGACCAGGAGACTGGGGACCAGGAGACTGGGGACCAGGAGACTGGGGACCAGGAGACTGGGGACCAGGAGACTGGGGACCAGGAGACTGGGGACCAGGAGACTGGGGACCAGGAGACTGGGGACCAGGAGACTGGGGACCAGGAGACTGGGGACCAGGAGACTGGGGACCAGGAGACTGGGGACCAGGAGACTGGGGACCAGGAGACTGGGGACCAGGAGACTGGGGACCAGGAGACTGGGGACCAGGAGACTGGGGACCAGGAGACTGGGGACCAGGAGACTGGGGACCAGGAGACTGGGGACCAGGAGACTGGGGACCAGGAGACTGGGGACCAGGAGACTGGGGACCAGGAGACTGGGGACCAGGAGACTGGGGACCAGGAGACTGGGGACCAGGAGACTGGGGACCAGGAGACTGGGGACCAGGAGACTGGGGACCAGGAGACTGGGGACCAGGAGACTGGGGACCAGGAGACTGGGGACCAGGAGACTGGGGACCAGGAGACTGGGGACCAGGAGACTGGGGACCAGGAGACTGGGGACCAGGAGACTGGGGACCAGGAGACTGGGGACCAGGAGACTGGGGACCAGGAGACTGGGGACCAGGAGACTGGGGACCAGGAGACTGGGGACCAGGAGACTGGGGACCAGGAGACTGGGGACCAGGAGACTGGGGACCAGGAGACTGGGGACCAGGAGACTGGGGACCAGGAGACTGGGGACCAGGAGACTGGGGACCAGGAGACTGGGGACCAGGAGACTGGGGACCAGGAGACTGGGGACCAGGAGACTGGGGACCAGGAGACTGGGGACCAGGAGACTGGGGACCAGGAGACTGGGGACCAGGAGACTGGGGACCAGGAGACTGGGGACCAGGAGACTGGGGACCAGGAGACTGGGGACCAGGAGACTGGGGACCAGGAGACTGGGGACCAGGAGACTGGGGACCAGGAGACTGGGGACCAGGAGACTGGGGACCAGGAGACTGGGGACCAGGAGACTGGGGACCAGGAGACTGGGGACCAGGAGACTGGGGACCAGGAGACTGGGGACCAGGAGACTGGGGACCAGGAGACTGGGGACCAGGAGACTGGGGACCAGGAGACTGGGGACCAGGAGACTGGGGACCAGGAGACTGGGGACCAGGAGACTGGGGACCAGGAGACTGGGGACCAGGAGACTGGGGACCAGGAGACTGGGGACCAGGAGACTGGGGACCAGGAGACTGGGGACCAGGAGACTGGGGACCAGGAGACTGGGGACCAGGAGACTGGGGACCAGGAGACTGGGGACCAGGAGACTGGGGACCAGGAGACTGGGGACCAGGAGACTGGGGACCAGGAGACTGGGGACCAGGAGACTGGGGACCAGGAGACTGGGGACCAGGAGACTGGGGACCAGGAGACTGGGGACCAGGAGACTGGGGACCAGGAGACTGGGGACCAGGAGACTGGGGACCAGGAGACTGGGGACCAGGAGACTGGGGACCAGGAGACTGGGGACCAGGAGACTGGGGACCAGGAGACTGGGGACCAGGAGACTGGGGACCAGGAGACTGGGGACCAGGAGACTGGGGACCAGGAGACTGGGGACCAGGAGACTGGGGACCAGGAGACTGGGGACCAGGAGACTGGGGACCAGGAGACTGGGGACCAGGAGACTGGGGACCAGGAGACTGGGGACCAGGAGACTGGGGACCAGGAGACTGGGGACCAGGAGACTGGGGACCAGGAGACTGGGGACCAGGAGACTGGGGACCAGGAGACTGGGGACCAGGAGACTGGGGACCAGGAGACTGGGGACCAGGAGACTGGGGACCAGGAGACTGGGGACCAGGAGACTGGGGACCAGGAGACTGGGGACCAGGAGACTGGGGACCAGGAGACTGGGGACCAGGAGACTGGGGACCAGGAGACTGGGGACCAGGAGACTGGGGACCAGGAGACTGGGGACCAGGAGACTGGGGACCAGGAGACTGGGGACCAGGAGACTGGGGACCAGGAGACTGGGGACCAGGAGACTGGGGACCAGGAGACTGGGGACCAGGAGACTGGGGACCAGGAGACTGGGGACCAGGAGACTGGGGACCAGGAGACTGGGGACCAGGAGACTGGGGACCAGGAGACTGGGGACCAGGAGACTGGGGACCAGGAGACTGGGGACCAGGAGACTGGGGACCAGGAGACTGGGGACCAGGAGACTGGGGACCAGGAGACTGGGGACCAGGAGACTGGGGACCAGGAGACTGGGGACCAGGAGACTGGGGACCAGGAGACTGGGGACCAGGAGACTGGGGACCAGGAGACTGGGGACCAGGAGACTGGGGACCAGGAGACTGGGGACCAGGAGACTGGGGACCAGGAGACTGGGGACCAGGAGACTGGGGACCAGGAGACTGGGGACCAGGAGACTGGGGACCAGGAGACTGGGGACCAGGAGACTGGGGACCAGGAGACTGGGGACCAGGAGACTGGGGACCAGGAGACTGGGGACCAGGAGACTGGGGACCAGGAGACTGGGGACCAGGAGACTGGGGACCAGGAGACTGGGGACCAGGAGACTGGGGACCAGGAGACTGGGGACCAGGAGACTGGGGACCAGGAGACTGGGGACCAGGAGACTGGGGACCAGGAGACTGGGGACCAGGAGACTGGGGACCAGGAGACTGGGGACCAGGAGACTGGGGACCAGGAGACTGGGGACCAGGAGACTGGGGACCAGGAGACTGGGGACCAGGAGACTGGGGACCAGGAGACTGGGGACCAGGAGACTGGGGACCAGGAGACTGGGGACCAGGAGACTGGGGACCAGGAGACTGGGGACCAGGAGACTGGGGACCAGGAGACTGGGGACCAGGAGACTGGGGACCAGGAGACTGGGGACCAGGAGACTGGGGACCAGGAGACTGGGGACCAGGAGACTGGGGACCAGGAGACTGGGACCAGAGCTGGGGACCAGGAGACTGGGGACCAGGAGACTGGGGACCAGGAGACTGGGGGACCAGGAGACTGGGGACCAGGAGACTGGGGACCAGGAGACTGGGACCAGGAGACTGGGGACCAGGAGACTGGGGACCAGGAGACTGGGGACCATGAGACTGGGGACCAGGAGACTGGGGACCAGGAGGGAGACTGGGGACCAGGAGACTGGGGACCAGGAGACTGGGGACCAGGAGACTGGGGACCAGGAGACTGGGGACCAGGAGACTGGGGACCAGGAGACTGGGGACCAGGAGACTGGGGACCAGGAGACTGGGGACCAGGAGACTGGGGACCAGGAGACTGGGGACCAGGAGACTGGGGACCCAGGAGACTGGGGACCAGGAGACTGGGGACCAGGAGACTGGGGGACCAGGAGACTGGGGACCAGGAGACCTGGGGACCAGGAGACTGGGGGACCAGGAGACTGGGGACCAGGAGACTGGGGACCAGGAGACTGGGGGACCAGGAGACTGGGGCACCAGGAGACTGGGGACCAGGAGACTGGGGACCAGGAGACTGGGGACCAGGAGACTGGGGACCAGGAGACTGGGGACCAGGAGACTGGGGACCAGGAGACTGGGGACCAGGAGACTGGGGGACCAGAGACTGGGGACCAGGAGACTGGGGACCAGGAGACTGGGGACCAGGGACTGGGGACCAGGAGACTGGGGACCAGGAGACTGGGGACCAGGAGACTGGGGACCAGGAGACTGGGGACCCAGGGAGACTGGGGACCAGGAGACTGGGGACCAGGAGACTGGGGACCAGGAGACTGGGGACCAGGAGACTGGGGACCAGGAGACTGGGGACCAGGAGACTGGGGACCAGGAGACTGGGGACCAGGAGACTGGGGACCAGGAGACTGGGGACCAGGAGACTGGGACCAGGAGACTGGGGACCAGGAGACTGGGGGACCCAGGAGACTGGGGACCAGGAGACTGGGGACCAGGAGACTGGGGACCCAGGAGACTGGGGACCAGGAGACTGGGGACCAGGAGACTGGGGACCAGGAGACTGGGGACCAGGAGACTGGGGACCAGGAGACTGGGGACCAGGAGACTGGGGACCAGGAGACTGGGGACCAGGAGACTGGGGACCAGGAGACTGGGGGACCAGGAGACTGGGGACCAGGAGACTGGGGACCAGGAGACTGGGGACCAGAGACTGGGGACCAGGAGACTGGGGACCAGGAGACTGGGGACCAGGAGACTGGGGACCAGGAGACTGGGGACCAGGAGACTGGGGACCAGGAGACTGGGGACCAGGAGACTGGGGACCAGGAGACTGGGGACCAGGAGACTGGGGACCCAGGAGACTGGGGACCAGGAGACTGGGGACCAGGAGACTGGGGACCAGGAGACTGGGGACCAGGAGACTGGGGACCAGGAGACTGGGGACCAGGAGACTGGGGACCAGGAGACTGGGGACCAGGAGACTGGGGACCAGGAGACTGGGGACCAGGAGACTGGGGACCAGGAGACTGGGGACCAGGAGACTGGGGACCAGGAGACTGG
The DNA here is from genome assembly GCA_951411735.1 of Somateria mollissima. Classification (NCBI taxonomy): domain Eukaryota; kingdom Metazoa; phylum Chordata; class Aves; order Anseriformes; family Anatidae; genus Somateria; species Somateria mollissima. The sequence goes on from CATOCB010000158.1 coordinate 176,986, forward strand.
GGACCAGGAGACTGGGGACCAGGAGACTGGGGACCAGGAGACTGGGGACCAGGAGACTGGGGACCAGGAGACTGGGGACCAGGAGACTGGGGACCAGGAGACTGGGGACCAGGAGACTGGGGACCAGGAGACTGGGGACCAGAGACTGGGGACCAGGAGACTGGGACCAGGAGACTGGGGACCCAGGAGACTGGGGACCAGGAGACTGGGGACCAGGAGACTGGGGACCAGGAGACTGGGGACCAGGAGACTGGGGACCAGGAGACTGGGGACCAGGAGACTGGGGACCAGGAGACTGGGGACCAGGAGACTGGGGACCAGGAGACTGGGGACCAGGAGACTGGGGACCAGGAGACTGGGGACCAGGAGACTGGGGACCAGGAGACTGGGGACCAGGAGACTGGGGACCAGGAGGACTGGGGACCAGGGATGGGACAGGAGACTGGGGACCAGGAGACTGGGGACCAGGAGACTGGGGACCAGGAGACTGGGGACCAGGAGACTGGGGGACCAGGAGACTGGGGACCAGGAGACTGGGGACCAGGAGACTGGGGACCAGGAGACTGGGGACCAGGAGACTGGGGACCAGGAGACTGGGGACCAGGAGACTGGGGACCAGGAGACTGGGGACCAGGAGACTGGGGACCAGGAGACTGGGGACCAGGAGACTGGGGACCAGGAGACTGGGGACCAGGAGACTGGGGACCAGGAGACTGGGGACCAGGAGACTGGGGACCAGGAGACTGGGGACCAGGAGACTGGGGACCAGGAGACTGGGGACCAGGAGACTGGGACCAGGAGACTGGGGACCAGGAGACTGGGGACCAGGGAGACTGGGGACCAGGAGACTGGGGACCAGGAGACTGGGGACCAGGAGACTGGGGACCAGGAGACTGGGGACCAGGAGACTGGAGACTGGGGACCAGGAGACTGGGGACCAGAGACTGGGGACCAGGAGACTGGGGACCAGGAGACTGGGGACCAGGAGACTGGGGACCAGGAGACTGGGGACCAGGAGACTGGGGACCAGGAGACTGGGGGACCAGGAGACTGGGGACCAGGAGACTGGGGACCAGGACTGGGACCAGGAGACTGGGGACCAGGAGACTGGGGACCAGGAGACTGGGGACCAGGAGACTGGGGACCAGGAGACTGGGACCAGGAGACTGGGGACCAGGAGACTGGGGACCAGGAGACTGGGGACCAGGAGACTGGGGACCAGGAGACTGGGGACTCAGGAGACTGGGGACCAGGAGACTGGGGACCAGGAGACTGGGGACCAGGAGACTGGGGACCAGGAGACTGGGGACCAGGAGACTGGGGACCAGGAGACTGGGGACCAGGAGACTGGGGACCAGGAGACTGGGGACCAGGAGACTGGGGACCAGGAGACTGGGGACCAGGAGACTGGGGACCAGGAGACTGGGGACCAGGAGACTGGGGACCAGGAGACTGGGGACCAGGAGACTGGGGACCAGGAGACTGGGGACCAGGAGACTGGGGACCAGGAGACTGGGGACCAGGAGACTGGGGACCAGGAGACTGGGGACCAGGAGACTGGGGACCAGGAGACTGGGGACCAGGAGACTGGGGACCAGGAGACTGGGGACCAGGAGACTGGGGACCAGGAGACTGGGGACCAGGAGACTGGGGACCAGGAGACTGGGGACCAGGAGACTGGGGACCAGGAGACTGGGGACCAGGAGACTGGGGACCAGGAGACTGGGGACCAGGAGACTGGGGACCAGGAGACTGGGGGACCAGGAGACTGGGGACCAGGAGACTGGGGACCAGGAGACTGGGACCAGGAGACTGGGGACCAGGAGACTGGGGACCAGGAGACTGGGGACCAGGACGACTGGGGACCAGGAGGACTGGGGACCAGGAGACTGGGGACCAGGAGACTGGGGACCAGGAGACTGGGGACCAGGAGACTGGGGACCAGGAGACTGGGGACCAGGAGACTGGGGACCAGGAGACTGGGGACCAGGAGACTGGGGACCAGGAGACTGGGGACCAGGAGACTGGGGACCAGGAGACTGGGGACCAGGAGACTGGGGACCAGGAGACTGGGGACCAGGAGACTGGGGACCAGGAGACTGGGGACCAGGAGACTGGGGACCAGGAGACTGGGGACCAGGAGACTGGGGACCAGGAGACTGGGGACCAGGAGACTGGGGACCAGGAGACTGGGGACCAGGAGACTGGGGACCAGGAGACTGGGGACCAGGAGACTGGGGACCAGGAGACTGGGGACCAGGAGACTGGGGACCAGGAGACTGGGGACCAGGAGACTGGGGACCAGGAGACTGGGGACCAGGAGACTGGGGACCAGGAGACTGGGGACCAGGAGACTGGGGACCAGGAGACTGGGGACCAGGAGACTGGGGACCAGGAGACTGGGGACCAGGAGACTGGGGACCAGGAGACTGGGGACCAGGAGACTGGGGACCAGGAGACTGGGGACCAGGAGACTGGGGACCAGGAGACTGGGGACCAGGAGACTGGGGACCAGGAGACTGGGGACCAGGAGACTGGGGGACCAGGAGACTGGGGACCAGGAGACTGGGGACCAGGAGACTGGGGACCAGGAGACTGGGGACCAGGAGACTGGGGACCAGGAGACTGGGGACCAGGAGACTGGGGACCAGGAGACTGGGGACCAGGAGACTGGGGACCAGGAGACTGGGGACCAGGAGAACTGGGGACCAGGAGACTGGGGACCAGGAGACTGGGGACCAGGAGACTGGGGACCAGGAGACTGGGGACCAGGAGACTGGGGACCAGGAGACTGGGGACCAGGAGACTGGGGACCAGGAGACTGGGGACCAGGAGACTGGGGACCAGGAGACTGGGGACCAGGAGACTGGGGACCAGGAGACTGGGGACCAGGAGACTGGGGACCAGGAGACTGGGGACCAGGAGACTGGGGACCAGGAGACTGGGGACCAGGAGACTGGGGACCAGGAGACTGGGGACCAGGAGACTGGGGACCAGGAGACTGGGGACCAGGAGACTGGGGACCAGAGACTGGGGACCAGGAGACTGGGGACCAGGAGACTGGGGACCAGGAGACTGGGGACCAGGAGACTGGGGACCAGGAGACTGGGGACCAGGAGACTGGGGACCAGGAGACTGGGGACCAGGAGACTGGGGACCAGGAGACTGGGGACCAGGAGACTGGGGACCAGGAGACTGGGGACCAGGAGACTGGGGACCAGGAGACTGGGGACCAGGAGACTGGGGACCAGGAGACTGGGGACCAGGAGACTGGGGACCAGGAGACTGGGGACCAGGAGACTGGGGACCAGGAGACTGGGGACCAGGAGACTGGGGACCAGGAGACTGGGGACCAGGAGACTGGGGACCAGGAGACTGGGGACCAGGAGACTGGGGACCAGGAGACTGGGGACCAGGAGACTGGGGACCAGGAGACTGGGGACCAGGAGACTGGGGACCAGGAGACTGGGGACCAGGAGACTGGGGACCAGGAGACTGGGGACCAGGAGACTGGGGACCAGGAGACTGGGGACCAGGAGACTGGGGACCAGGAGACTGGGGACCAGGAGACTGGGGACCAGGAGACTGGGGACCAGGAGACTGGGGACCAGGAGACTGGGGACCAGGAGACTGGGGACCAGGAGACTGGGGACCAGGAGACTGGGGACCAGGAGACTGGGGACCAGGAGACTGGGGACCAGGAGACTGGGGACCAGGAGACTGGGGACCAGGAGACTGGGGACCAGGAGACTGGGGACCAGGAGACTGGGGACCAGGAGACTGGGGACCAGGAGACTGGGGACCAGGAGACTGGGGACCAGGAGACTGGGGACCAGGAGACTGGGGACCAGGAGACTGGGGACCAGGAGACTGGGGACCAGGAGACTGGGGACCAGGAGACTGGGGACCAGGAGACTGGGGACCAGGAGACTGGGGACCAGGAGACTGGGGACCAGGAGACTGGGGACCAGGAGACTGGGGACCAGGAGACTGGGGACCAGGAGACTGGGGACCAGGAGACTGGGGACCAGGAGACTGGGGACCAGGAGACTGGGGACCAGGAGACTGGGGACCAGGAGACTGGGGACCAGGAGACTGGGGACCAGGAGACTGGGGACCAGGAGACTGGGGACCAGGAGACTGGGGACCAGGAGACTGGGGACCAGGAGACTGGGGACCAGGAGACTGGGGACCAGGAGACTGGGGACCAGGAGACTGGGGACCAGGAGACTGGGGACCAGGAGACTGGGGACCAGGAGACTGGGGACCAGGAGACTGGGGACCAGGAGACTGGGGACCAGGAGACTGGGGACCAGGAGACTGGGGACCAGGAGACTGGGGACCAGGAGACTGGGGACCAGGAGACTGGGGACCAGGAGACTGGGGACCAGGAGACTGGGGACCAGGAGACTGGGGACCAGGAGACTGGGGACCAGGAGACTGGGGACCAGGAGACTGGGGACCAGGAGACTGGGGACCAGGAGACTGGGGACCAGGAGACTGGGGACCAGGAGACTGGGGACCAGGAGACTGGGGACCAGGAGACTGGGGACCAGGAGACTGGGGACCAGGAGACTGGGGACCAGGAGACTGGGGACCAGGAGACTGGGGACCAGGAGACTGGGGACCAGGAGACTGGGGACCAGGAGACTGGGGACCAGGAGACTGGGGACCAGGAGACTGGGGACCAGGAGACTGGGGACCAGGAGACTGGGGACCAGGAGACTGGGGACCAGGAGACTGGGGACCAGGAGACTGGGGACCAGGAGACTGGGGACCAGGAGACTGGGGACCAGGAGACTGGGGACCAGGAGACTGGGGACCAGGAGACTGGGGACCAGGAGACTGGGGACCAGGAGACTGGGGACCAGGAGACTGGGGACCAGGAGACTGGGGACCAGGAGACTGGGGACCAGGAGACTGGGGACCAGGAGACTGGGGACCAGGAGACTGGGGACCAGGAGACTGGGGACCAGGAGACTGGGGACCAGGAGACTGGGGACCAGGAGACTGGGGACCAGGAGACTGGGGACCAGGAGACTGGGGACCAGGAGACTGGGGACCAGGAGACTGGGGACCAGGAGACTGGGGACCAGGAGACTGGGGACCAGGAGACTGGGGACCAGGAGACTGGGGACCAGGAGACTGGGGACCAGGAGACTGGGGACCAGGAGACTGGGGACCAGGAGACTGGGGACCAGGAGACTGGGGACCAGGAGACTGGGGACCAGGAGACTGGGGACCAGGAGACTGGGGACCAGGAGACTGGGGACCAGGAGACTGGGGACCAGGAGACTGGGGACCAGGAGACTGGGGACCAGGAGACTGGGGACCAGGAGACTGGGGACCAGGAGACTGGGGACCAGGAGACTGGGGACCAGGAGACTGGGGACCAGGAGACTGGGGACCAGGAGACTGGGGACCAGGAGACTGGGGACCAGGAGACTGGGGACCAGGAGACTGGGGACCAGGAGACTGGGGACCAGGAGACTGGGGACCAGGAGACTGGGGACCAGGAGACTGGGGACCAGGAGACTGGGGACCAGGAGACTGGGGACCAGGAGACTGGGGACCAGGAGACTGGGGACCAGGAGACTGGGGACCAGGAGACTGGGGACCAGGAGACTGGGGACCAGGAGACTGGGGACCAGGAGACTGGGGACCAGGAGACTGGGGACCAGGAGACTGGGGACCAGGAGACTGGGGACCAGGAGACTGGGGACCAGGAGACTGGGGACCAGGAGACTGGGGACCAGGAGACTGGGGACCAGGAGACTGGGGACCAGGAGACTGGGGACCAGGAGACTGGGGACCAGGAGACTGGGGACCAGGAGACTGGGGACCAGGAGACTGGGGACCAGGAGACTGGGGACCAGGAGACTGGGGACCAGGAGACTGGGGACCAGGAGACTGGGGACCAGGAGACTGGGGACCAGGAGACTGGGGACCAGGAGACTGGGGACCAGGAGACTGGGGACCAGGAGACTGGGGACCAGGAGACTGGGGACCAGGAGACTGGGGACCAGGAGACTGGGGACCAGGAGACTGGGGACCAGGAGACTGGGGACCAGGAGACTGGGGACCAGGAGACTGGGGACCAGGAGACTGGGGACCAGGAGACTGGGGACCAGGAGACTGGGGACCAGGAGACTGGGGACCAGGAGACTGGGGACCAGGAGACTGGGGACCAGGAGACTGGGGACCAGGAGACTGGGGACCAGGAGACTGGGGACCAGGAGACTGGGGACCAGGAGACTGGGGACCAGGAGACTGGGGACCAGGAGACTGGGGACCAGGAGACTGGGGACCAGGAGACTGGGGACCAGGAGACTGGGGACCAGGAGACTGGGGACCAGGAGACTGGGGACCAGGAGACTGGGGACCAGGAGACTGGGGACCAGGAGACTGGGGACCAGGAGACTGGGGACCAGGAGACTGGGGACCAGGAGACTGGGGACCAGGAGACTGGGGACCAGGAGACTGGGGACCAGGAGACTGGGGACCAGGAGACTGGGGACCAGGAGACTGGGGACCAGGAGACTGGGGACCAGGAGACTGGGGACCAGGAGACTGGGGACCAGGAGACTGGGGACCAGGAGACTGGGGACCAGGAGACTGGGGACCAGGAGACTGGGGACCAGGAGACTGGGGACCAGGAGACTGGGGACCAGGAGACTGGGGACCAGGAGACTGGGGACCAGGAGACTGGGGACCAGGAGACTGGGGACCAGGAGACTGGGGACCAGGAGACTGGGGACCAGGAGACTGGGGACCAGGAGACTGGGGACCAGGAGACTGGGGACCAGGAGACTGGGGACCAGGAGACTGGGGACCAGGAGACTGGGGACCAGGAGACTGGGGACCAGGAGACTGGGGACCAGGAGACTGGGGACCAGGAGACTGGGGACCAGGAGACTGGGGACCAGGAGACTGGGGACCAGGAGACTGGGGACCAGGAGACTGGGGACCAGGAGACTGGGGACCAGGAGACTGGGGACCAGGAGACTGGGGACCAGGAGACTGGGGACCAGGAGACTGGGGACCAGGAGACTGGGGACCAGGAGACTGGGGACCAGGAGACTGGGGACCAGGAGACTGGGGACCAGGAGACTGGGGACCAGGAGACTGGGGACCAGGAGACTGGGGACCAGGAGACTGGGGACCAGGAGACTGGGGACCAGGAGACTGGGGACCAGGAGACTGGGGACCAGGAGACTGGGGACCAGGAGACTGGGGACCAGGAGACTGGGGACCAGGAGACTGGGGACCAGGAGACTGGGGACCAGGAGACTGGGGACCAGGAGACTGGGGACCAGGAGACTGGGGACCAGGAGACTGGGGACCAGGAGACTGGGGACCAGGAGACTGGGGACCAGGAGACTGGGGACCAGGAGACTGGGGACCAGGAGACTGGGGACCAGGAGACTGGGGACCAGGAGACTGGGGACCAGGAGACTGGGGACCAGGAGACTGGGGACCAGGAGACTGGGGACCAGGAGACTGGGGACCAGGAGACTGGGGACCAGGAGACTGGGGACCAGGAGACTGGGGACCAGGAGACTGGGGACCAGGAGACTGGGGACCAGGAGACTGGGGACCAGGAGACTGGGGACCAGGAGACTGGGGACCAGGAGACTGGGGACCAGGAGACTGGGGACCAGGAGACTGGGGACCAGGAGACTGGGGACCAGGAGACTGGGGACCAGGAGACTGGGGACCAGGAGACTGGGGACCAGGAGACTGGGGACCAGGAGACTGGGGACCAGGAGACTGGGGACCAGGAGACTGGGGACCAGGAGACTGGGGACCAGGAGACTGGGGACCAGGAGACTGGGGACCAGGAGACTGGGGACCAGGAGACTGGGGACCAGGAGACTGGGGACCAGGAGACTGGGGACCAGGAGACTGGGGACCAGGAGACTGGGGACCAGGAGACTGGGGACCAGGAGACTGGGGACCAGGAGACTGGGGACCAGGAGACTGGGGACCAGGAGACTGGGGACCAGGAGACTGGGGACCAGGAGACTGGGGACCAGGAGACTGGGGACCAGGAGACTGGGGACCAGGAGACTGGGGACCAGGAGACTGGGGACCAGGAGACTGGGGACCAGGAGACTGGGGACCAGGAGACTGGGGACCAGGAGACTGGGGACCAGGAGACTGGGGACCAGGAGACTGGGGACCAGGAGACTGGGGACCAGGAGACTGGGGACCAGGAGACTGGGGACCAGGAGACTGGGGACCAGGAGACTGGGGACCAGGAGACTGGGGACCAGGAGACTGGGGACCAGGAGACTGGGGACCAGGAGACTGGGGACCAGGAGACTGGGGACCAGGAGACTGGGGACCAGGAGACTGGGGACCAGGAGACTGGGGACCAGGAGACTGGGGACCAGGAGACTGGGGACCAGGAGACTGGGGACCAGGAGACTGGGGACCAGGAGACTGGGGACCAGGAGACTGGGGACCAGGAGACTGGGGACCAGGAGACTGGGGACCAGGAGACTGGGGACCAGGAGACTGGGGACCAGGAGACTGGGGACCAGGAGACTGGGGACCAGGAGACTGGGGACCAGGAGACTGGGGACCAGGAGACTGGGGACCAGGAGACTGGGGACCAGGAGACTGGGGACCAGGAGACTGGGGACCAGGAGACTGGGGACCAGGAGACTGGGGACCAGGAGACTGGGGACCAGGAGACTGGGGACCAGGAGACTGGGGACCAGGAGACTGGGGACCAGGAGACTGGGGACCAGGAGACTGGGGACCAGGAGACTGGGGACCAGGAGACTGGGGACCAGGAGACTGGGGACCAGGAGACTGGGGACCAGGAGACTGGGGACCAGGAGACTGGGGACCAGGAGACTGGGGACCAGGAGACTGGGGACCAGGAGACTGGGGACCAGGAGACTGGGGACCAGGAGACTGGGGACCAGGAGACTGGGGACCAGGAGACTGGGGACCAGGAGACTGGGGACCAGGAGACTGGGGACCAGGAGACTGGGGACCAGGAGACTGGGGACCAGGAGACTGGGGACCAGGAGACTGGGGACCAGGAGACTGGGGACCAGGAGACTGGGGACCAGGAGACTGGGGACCAGGAGACTGGGGACCAGGAGACTGGGGACCAGGAGACTGGGGACCAGGAGACTGGGGACCAGGAGACTGGGGACCAGGAGACTGGGGACCAGGAGACTGGGGACCAGGAGACTGGGGACCAGGAGACTGGGGACCAGGAGACTGGGGACCAGGAGACTGGGGACCAGGAGACTGGGGACCAGGAGACTGGGGACCAGGAGACTGGGGACCAGGAGACTGGGGACCAGGAGACTGGGGACCAGGAGACTGGGGACCAGGAGACTGGGGACCAGGAGACTGGGGACCAGGAGACTGGGGACCAGGAGACTGGGGACCAGGAGACTGGGGACCAGGAGACTGGGGACCAGGAGACTGGGGACCAGGAGACTGGGGACCAGGAGACTGGGGACCAGGAGACTGGGGACCAGGAGACTGGGGACCAGGAGACTGGGGACCAGGAGACTGGGGACCAGGAGACTGGGGACCAGGAGACTGGGGACCAGGAGACTGGGGACCAGGAGACTGGGGACCAGGAGACTGGGGACCAGGAGACTGGGGACCAGGAGACTGGGGACCAGGAGACTGGGGACCAGGAGACTGGGGACCAGGAGACTGGGGACCAGGAGACTGGGGACCAGGAGACTGGGGACCAGGAGACTGGGGACCAGGAGACTGGGGACCAGGAGACTGGGGACCAGGAGACTGGGGACCAGGAGACTGGGGACCAGGAGACTGGGGACCAGGAGACTGGGGACCAGGAGACTGGGGACCAGGAGACTGGGGACCAGGAGACTGGGGACCAGGAGACTGGGGACCAGGAGACTGGGGACCAGGAGACTGGGGACCAGGAGACTGGGGACCAGGAGACTGGGGACCAGGAGACTGGGGACCAGGAGACTGGGGACCAGGAGACTGGGGACCAGGAGACTGGGGACCAGGAGACTGGGGACCAGGAGACTGGGGACCAGGAGACTGGGGACCAGGAGACTGGGGACCAGGAGACTGGGGACCAGGAGACTGGGGACCAGGAGACTGGGGACCAGGAGACTGGGGACCAGGAGACTGGGGACCAGGAGACTGGGGACCAGGAGACTGGGGACCAGGAGACTGGGGACCAGGAGACTGGGGACCAGGAGACTGGGGACCAGGAGACTGGGGACCAGGAGACTGGGGACCAGGAGACTGGGGACCAGGAGACTGGGGACCAGGAGACTGGGGACCAGGAGACTGGGGACCAGGAGACTGGGGACCAGGAGACTGGGGACCAGGAGACTGGGGACCAGGAGACTGGGGACCAGGAGACTGGGGACCAGGAGACTGGGGACCAGGAGACTGGGGACCAGGAGACTGGGGACCAGGAGACTGGGGACCAGGAGACTGGGGACCAGGAGACTGGGGACCAGGAGACTGGGGACCAGGAGACTGGGGACCAGGAGACTGGGGACCAGGAGACTGGGGACCAGGAGACTGGGGACCAGGAGACTGGGGACCAGGAGACTGGGGACCAGGAGACTGGGGACCAGGAGACTGGGGACCAGGAGACTGGGGACCAGGAGACTGGGGACCAGGAGACTGGGGACCAGGAGACTGGGGACCAGGAGACTGGGGACCAGGAGACTGGGGACCAGGAGACTGGGGACCAGGAGACTGGGGACCAGGAGACTGGGGACCAGGAGACTGGGGACCAGGAGACTGGGGACCAGGAGACTGGGGACCAGGAGACTGGGGACCAGGAGACTGGGGACCAGGAGACTGGGGACCAGGAGACTGGGGACCAGGAGACTGGGGACCAGGAGACTGGGGACCAGGAGACTGGGGACCAGGAGACTGGGGACCAGGAGACTGGGGACCAGGAGACTGGGGACCAGGAGACTGGGGACCAGGAGACTGGGGACCAGGAGACTGGGGACCAGGAGACTGGGGACCAGGAGACTGGGGACCAGGAGACTGGGGACCAGGAGACTGGGGACCAGGAGACTGGGGACCAGGAGACTGGGGACCAGGAGACTGGGGACCAGGAGACTGGGGACCAGGAGACTGGGGACCAGGAGACTGGGGACCAGGAGACTGGGGACCAGGAGACTGGGGACCAGGAGACTGGGGACCAGGAGACTGGGGACCAGGAGACTGGGGACCAGGAGACTGGGGACCAGGAGACTGGGGACCAGGAGACTGGGGACCAGGAGACTGGGGACCAGGAGACTGGGGACCAGGAGACTGGGGACCAGGAGACTGGGGACCAGGAGACTGGGGACCAGGAGACTGGGGACCAGGAGACTGGGGACCAGGAGACTGGGGACCAGGAGACTGGGGACCAGGAGACTGGGGACCAGGAGACTGGGGACCAGGAGACTGGGGACCAGGAGACTGGGGACCAGGAGACTGGGGACCAGGAGACTGGGGACCAGGAGACTGGGGACCAGGAGACTGGGGACCAGGAGACTGGGGACCAGGAGACTGGGGACCAGGAGACTGGGGACCAGGAGACTGGGGACCAGGAGACTGGGGACCAGGAGACTGGGGACCAGGAGACTGGGGACCAGGAGACTGGGGACCAGGAGACTGGGGACCAGGAGACTGGGGACCAGGAGACTGGGGACCAGGAGACTGGGGACCAGGAGACTGGGGACCAGGAGACTGGGGACCAGGAGACTGGGGACCAGGAGACTGGGGACCAGGAGACTGGGGACCAGGAGACTGGGGACCAGGAGACTGGGGACCAGGAGACTGGGGACCAGGAGACTGGGGACCAGGAGACTGGGGACCAGGAGACTGGGGACCAGGAGACTGGGGACCAGGAGACTGGGGACCAGGAGACTGGGGACCAGGAGACTGGGGACCAGGAGACTGGGGACCAGGAGACTGGGGACCAGGAGACTGGGGACCAGGAGACTGGGGACCAGGAGACTGGGGACCAGGAGACTGGGGACCAGGAGACTGGGGACCAGGAGACTGGGGACCAGGAGACTGGGGACCAGGAGACTGGGGACCAGGAGACTGGGGACCAGGAGACTGGGGACCAGGAGACTGGGGACCAGGAGACTGGGGACCAGGAGACTGGGGACCAGGAGACTGGGGACCAGGAGACTGGGGACCAGGAGACTGGGGACCAGGAGACTGGGGACCAGGAGACTGGGGACCAGGAGACTGGGGACCAGGAGACTGGGGACCAGGAGACTGGGGACCAGGAGACTGGGGACCAGGAGACTGGGGACCAGGAGACTGGGGACCAGGAGACTGGGGACCAGGAGACTGGGGACCAGGAGACTGGGGACCAGGAGACTGGGGACCAGGAGACTGGGGACCAGGAGACTGGGGACCAGGAGACTGGGGACCAGGAGACTGGGGACCAGGAGACTGGGGACCAGGAGACTGGGGACCAGGAGACTGGGGACCAGGAGACTGGGGACCAGGAGACTGGGGACCAGGAGACTGGGGACCAGGAGACTGGGGACCAGGAGACTGGGGACCAGGAGACTGGGGACCAGGAGACTGGGGACCAGGAGACTGGGGACCAGGAGACTGGGGACCAGGAGACTGGGGACCAGGAGACTGGGGACCAGGAGACTGGGGACCAGGAGACTGGGGACCAGGAGACTGGGGACCAGGAGACTGGGGACCAGGAGACTGGGGACCAGGAGACTGGGGACCAGGAGACTGGGGACCAGGAGACTGGGGACCAGGAGACTGGGGACCAGGAGACTGGGGACCAGGAGACTGGGGACCAGGAGACTGGGGACCAGGAGACTGGGGACCAGGAGACTGGGGACCAGGAGACTGGGGACCAGGAGACTGGGGACCAGGAGACTGGGGACCAGGAGACTGGGGACCAGGAGACTGGGGACCAGGAGACTGGGGACCAGGAGACTGGGGACCAGGAGACTGGGGACCAGGAGACTGGGGACCAGGAGACTGGGGACCAGGAGACTGGGGACCAGGAGACTGGGGACCAGGAGACTGGGGACCAGGAGACTGGGGACCAGGAGACTGGGGACCAGGAGACTGGGGACCAGGAGACTGGGGACCAGGAGACTGGGGACCAGGAGACTGGGGACCAGGAGACTGGGGACCAGGAGACTGGGGACCAGGAGACTGGGGACCAGGAGACTGGGGACCAGGAGACTGGGGACCAGGAGACTGGGGACCAGGAGACTGGGGACCAGGAGACTGGGGACCAGGAGACTGGGGACCAGGAGACTGGGGACCAGGAGACTGGGGACCAGGAGACTGGGGACCAGGAGACTGGGGACCAGGAGACTGGGGACCAGGAGACTGGGGACCAGGAGACTGGGGACCAGGAGACTGGGGACCAGGAGACTGGGGACCAGGAGACTGGGGACCAGGAGACTGGGGACCAGGAGAGACTGGGGACCAGGAGACTGGGGACCAGGAGACTGGGGACCAGGAGACTGGGGACCAGGAGACTGGGGACCAGGAGACTGGGGACCAGGAGACTGGGGACCAGGAGACTGGGGACCAGGAGACTGGGGACCAGGAGACTGGGGACCAGGAGACTGGGGACCAGGAGACTGGGGACCAGGAGACTGGGGACCAGGAGACTGGGGACCAGGAGACTGGGGACCAGGAGACTGGGGACCAGGAGACTGGGGACCAGGAGACTGGGGACCAGGAGACTGGGGACCAGGAGACTGGGGACCAGGAGACTGGGGACCAGGAGACTGGGGACCAGGAGACTGGGGACCAGGAGACTGGGGACCAGGAGACTGGGGACCAGGAGACTGGGGACCAGGAGACTGGGGACCAGGAGACTGGGGACCAGGAGACTGGGGACCAGGAGACTGGGGACCAGGAGACTGGGGACCAGGAGACTGGGGACCAGGAGACTGGGGACCAGGAGACTGGGGACCAGGAGACTGGGGACCAGGAGACTGGGGACCAGGAGACTGGGGACCAGGAGACTGGGGACCAGGAGACTGGGGACCAGGAGACTGGGGACCAGGAGACTGGGGACCAGGAGACTGGGGACCAGGAGACTGGGGACCAGGAGACTGGGGACCAGGAGACTGGGGACCAGGAGACTGGGGACCAGGAGACTGGGGACCAGGAGACTGGGGACCAGGAGACTGGGGACCAGGAGACTGGGGACCAGGAGACTGGGGACCAGGAGACTGGGGACCAGGAGACTGGGGACCAGGAGACTGGGGACCAGGAGACTGGGGACCAGGAGACTGGGGACCAGGAGACTGGGGACCAGGAGACTGGGGACCAGGAGACTGGGGACCAGGAGACTGGGGACCAGGAGACTGGGGACCAGGAGACTGGGGACCAGGAGACTGGGGACCAGGAGACTGGGGACCAGGAGACTGGGGACCAGGAGACTGGGGACCAGGAGACTGGGGACCAGGAGACTGGGGACCAGGAGACTGGGGACCAGGAGACTGGGGACCAGGAGACTGGGGACCAGGAGACTGGGGACCAGGAGACTGGGGACCAGGAGACTGGGGACCAGGAGACTGGGGACCAGGAGACTGGGGACCAGGAGACTGGGGACCAGGAGACTGGGGACCAGGAGACTGGGGACCAGGAGACTGGGGACCAGGAGACTGGGGACCAGGAGACTGGGGACCAGGAGACTGGGGACCAGGAGACTGGGGACCAGGAGACTGGGGACCAGGAGACTGGGGACCAGGAGACTGGGGACCAGGAGACTGGGGACCAGGAGACTGGGGACCAGGAGACTGGGGACCAGGAGACTGGGGACCAGGAGACTGGGGACCAGGAGACTGGGGACCAGGAGACTGGGGACCAGGAGACTGGGGACCAGGAGACTGGGGACCAGGAGACTGGGGACCAGGAGACTGGGGACCAGGAGACTGGGGACCAGGAGACTGGGGACCAGGAGACTGGGGACCAGGAGACTGGGGACCAGGAGACTGGGGACCAGGAGACTGGGGACCAGGAGACTGGGGACCAGGAGACTGGGGACCAGGAGACTGGGGACCAGGAGACTGGGGACCAGGAGACTGGGGACCAGGAGACTGGGGACCAGGAGACTGGGGACCAGGAGACTGGGGACCAGGAGACTGGGGACCAGGAGACTGGGGACCAGGAGACTGGGGACCAGGAGACTGGGGACCAGGAGACTGGGGACCAGGAGACTGGGGACCAGGAGACTGGGGACCAGGAGACTGGGGACCAGGAGACTGGGGACCAGGAGACTGGGGACCAGGAGACTGGGGACCAGGAGACTGGGGACCAGGAGACTGGGGACCAGGAGACTGGGGACCAGGAGACTGGGGACCAGGAGACTGGGGACCAGGAGACTGGGGACCAGGAGACTGGGGACCAGGAGACTGGGGACCAGGAGACTGGGGACCAGGAGACTGGGGACCAGGAGACTGGGGACCAGGAGACTGGGGACCAGGAGACTGGGGACCAGGAGACTGGGGACCAGGAGACTGGGGACCAGGAGACTGGGGACCAGGAGACTGGGGACCAGGAGACTGGGGACCAGGAGACTGGGGACCAGGAGACTGGGGACCAGGAGACTGGGGACCAGGAGACTGGGGACCAGGAGACTGGGGACCAGGAGACTGGGGACCAGGAGACTGGGGACCAGGAGACTGGGGACCAGGAGACTGGGGACCAGGAGACTGGGGACCAGGAGACTGGGGACCAGGAGACTGGGGACCAGGAGACTGGGGACCAGGAGACTGGGGACCAGGAGACTGGGGACCAGGAGACTGGGGACCAGGAGACTGGGGACCAGGAGACTGGGGACCAGGAGACTGGGGACCAGGAGACTGGGGACCAGGAGACTGGGGACCAGGAGACTGGGGACCAGGAGACTGGGGACCAGGAGACTGGGGACCAGGAGACTGGGGACCAGGAGACTGGGGACCAGGAGACTGGGGACCAGGAGACTGGGGACCAGGAGACTGGGGACCAGGAGACTGGGGACCAGGAGACTGGGGACCAGGAGACTGGGGACCAGGAGACTGGGGACCAGGAGACTGGGGACCAGGAGACTGGGGACCAGGAGACTGGGGACCAGGAGACTGGGGACCAGGAGACTGGGGACCAGGAGACTGGGGACCAGGAGACTGGGGACCAGGAGACTGGGGACCAGGAGACTGGGGACCAGGAGACTGGGGACCAGGAGACTGGGGACCAGGAGACTGGGGACCAGGAGACTGGGGACCAGGAGACTGGGGACCAGGAGACTGGGGACCAGGAGACTGGGGACCAGGAGACTGGGGACCAGGAGACTGGGGACCAGGAGACTGGGGACCAGGAGACTGGGGACCAGGAGACTGGGGACCAGGAGACTGGGGACCAGGAGACTGGGGACCAGGAGACTGGGGACCAGGAGACTGGGGACCAGGAGACTGGGGACCAGGAGACTGGGGACCAGGAGACTGGGGACCAGGAGACTGGGGACCAGGAGACTGGGGACCAGGAGACTGGGGACCAGGAGACTGGGGACCAGGAGACTGGGGACCAGGAGACTGGGGACCAGGAGACTGGGGACCAGGAGACTGGGGACCAGGAGACTGGGGACCAGGAGACTGGGGACCAGGAGACTGGGGACCAGGAGACTGGGGACCAGGAGACTGGGGACCAGGAGACTGGGGACCAGGAGACTGGGGACCAGGAGACTGGGGACCAGGAGACTGGGGACCAGGAGACTGGGGACCAGGAGACTGGGGACCAGGAGACTGGGGACCAGGAGACTGGGGACCAGGAGACTGGGGACCAGGAGACTGGGGACCAGGAGACTGGGGACCAGGAGACTGGGGACCAGGAGACTGGGGACCAGGAGACTGGGGACCAGGAGACTGGGGACCAGGAGACTGGGGACCAGGAGACTGGGGACCAGGAGACTGGGGACCAGGAGACTGGGGACCAGGAGACTGGGGACCAGGAGACTGGGGACCAGGAGACTGGGGACCAGGAGACTGGGGACCAGGAGACTGGGGACCAGGAGACTGGGGACCAGGAGACTGGGGACCAGGAGACTGGGGACCAGGAGACTGGGGACCAGGAGACTGGGGACCAGGAGACTGGGGACCAGGAGACTGGGGACCAGGAGACTGGGGACCAGGAGACTGGGGACCAGGAGACTGGGGACCAGGAGACTGGGGACCAGGAGACTGGGGACCAGGAGACTGGGGACCAGGAGACTGGGGACCAGGAGACTGGGGACCAGGAGACTGGGGACCAGGAGACTGGGGACCAGGAGACTGGGGACCAGGAGACTGGGGACCAGGAGACTGGGGACCAGGAGACTGGGGACCAGGAGACTGGGGACCAGGAGACTGGGGACCAGGAGACTGGGGACCAGGAGACTGGGGACCAGGAGACTGGGGACCAGGAGACTGGGGACCAGGAGACTGGGGACCAGGAGACTGGGGACCAGGAGACTGGGGACCAGGAGACTGGGGACCAGGAGACTGGGGACCAGGAGACTGGGGACCAGGAGACTGGGGACCAGGAGACTGGGGACCAGGAGACTGGGGACCAGGAGACTGGGGACCAGGAGACTGGGGACCAGGAGACTGGGGACCAGGAGACTGGGGACCAGGAGACTGGGGACCAGGAGACTGGGGACCAGGAGACTGGGGACCAGGAGACTGGGGACCAGGAGACTGGGGACCAGGAGACTGGGGACCAGGAGACTGGGGACCAGGAGACTGGGGACCAGGAGACTGGGGACCAGGAGACTGGGGACCAGGAGACTGGGGACCAGGAGACTGGGGACCAGGAGACTGGGGACCAGGAGACTGGGGACCAGGAGACTGGGGACCAGGAGACTGGGGACCAGGAGACTGGGGACCAGGAGACTGGGGACCAGGAGACTGGGGACCAGGAGACTGGGGACCAGGAGACTGGGGACCAGGAGACTGGGGACCAGGAGACTGGGGACCAGGAGACTGGGGACCAGGAGACTGGGGACCAGGAGACTGGGGACCAGGAGACTGGGGACCAGGAGACTGGGGACCAGGAGACTGGGGACCAGGAGACTGGGGACCAGGAGACTGGGGACCAGGAGACTGGGGACCAGGAGACTGGGGACCAGGAGACTGGGGACCAGGAGACTGGGGACCAGGAGACTGGGGACCAGGAGACTGGGGACCAGGAGACTGGGGACCAGGAGACTGGGGACCAGGAGACTGGGGACCAGGAGACTGGGGACCAGGAGACTGGGGACCAGGAGACTGGGGACCAGGAGACTGGGGACCAGGAGACTGGGGACCAGGAGACTGGGGACCAGGAGACTGGGGACCAGGAGACTGGGGACCAGGAGACTGGGGACCAGGAGACTGGGGACCAGGAGACTGGGGACCAGGAGACTGGGGACCAGGAGACTGGGGACCAGGAGACTGGGGACCAGGAGACTGGGGACCAGGAGACTGGGGACCAGGAGACTGGGGACCAGGAGACTGGGGACCAGGAGACTGGGGACCAGGAGACTGGGGACCAGGAGACTGGGGACCAGGAGACTGGGGACCAGGAGACTGGGGACCAGGAGACTGGGGACCAGGAGACTGGGGACCAGGAGACTGGGGACCAGGAGACTGGGGACCAGGAGACTGGGGACCAGGAGACTGGGGACCAGGAGACTGGGGACCAGGAGACTGGGGACCAGGAGACTGGGGACCAGGAGACTGGGGACCAGGAGACTGGGGACCAGGAGACTGGGGACCAGGAGACTGGGGACCAGGAGACTGGGGACCAGGAGACTGGGGACCAGGAGACTGGGGACCAGGAGACTGGGGACCAGGAGACTGGGGACCAGGAGACTGGGGACCAGGAGACTGGGGACCAGGAGACTGGGGACCAGGAGACTGGGGACCAGGAGACTGGGGACCAGGAGACTGGGGACCAGGAGACTGGGGACCAGGAGACTGGGGACCAGGAGACTGGGGACCAGGAGACTGGGGACCAGGAGACTGGGGACCAGGAGACTGGGGACCAGGAGACTGGGGACCAGGAGACTGGGGACCAGGAGACTGGGGACCAGGAGACTGGGGACCAGGAGACTGGGGACCAGGAGACTGGGGACCAGGAGACTGGGGACCAGGAGACTGGGGACCAGGAGACTGGGGACCAGGAGACTGGGGACCAGGAGACTGGGGACCAGGAGACTGGGGACCAGGAGACTGGGGACCAGGAGACTGGGGACCAGGAGACTGGGGACCAGGAGACTGGGGACCAGGAGACTGGGGACCAGGAGACTGGGGACCAGGAGACTGGGGACCAGGAGACTGGGGACCAGGAGACTGGGGACCAGGAGACTGGGGACCAGGAGACTGGGGACCAGGAGACTGGGGACCAGGAGACTGGGGACCAGGAGACTGGGGACCAGGAGACTGGGGACCAGGAGACTGGGGACCAGGAGACTGGGGACCAGGAGACTGGGGACCAGGAGACTGGGGACCAGGAGACTGGGGACCAGGAGACTGGGGACCAGGAGACTGGGGACCAGGAGACTGGGGACCAGGAGACTGGGGACCAGGAGACTGGGGACCAGGAGACTGGGGACCAGGAGACTGGGGACCAGGAGACTGGGGACCAGGAGACTGGGGACCAGGAGACTGGGGACCAGGAGACTGGGGACCAGGAGACTGGGGACCAGGAGACTGGGGACCAGGAGACTGGGGACCAGGAGACTGGGGACCAGGAGACTGGGGACCAGGAGACTGGGGACCAGGAGACTGGGGACCAGGAGACTGGGGACCAGGAGACTGGGGACCAGGAGACTGGGGACCAGGAGACTGGGGACCAGGAGACTGGGGACCAGGAGACTGGGGACCAGGAGACTGGGGACCAGGAGACTGGGGACCAGGAGACTGGGGACCAGGAGACTGGGGACCAGGAGACTGGGGACCAGGAGACTGGGGACCAGGAGACTGGGGACCAGGAGACTGGGGACCAGGAGACTGGGGACCAGGAGACTGGGGACCAGGAGACTGGGGACCAGGAGACTGGGGACCAGGAGACTGGGGACCAGGAGACTGGGGACCAGGAGACTGGGGACCAGGAGACTGGGGACCAGGAGACTGGGGACCAGGAGACTGGGGACCAGGAGACTGGGGACCAGGAGACTGGGGACCAGGAGACTGGGGACCAGGAGACTGGGGACCAGGAGACTGGGGACCAGGAGACTGGGGACCAGGAGACTGGGGACCAGGAGACTGGGGACCAGGAGACTGGGGACCAGGAGACTGGGGACCAGGAGACTGGGGACCAGGAGACTGGGGACCAGGAGACTGGGGACCAGGAGACTGGGGACCAGGAGACTGGGGACCAGGAGACTGGGGACCAGGAGACTGGGGACCAGGAGACTGGGGACCAGGAGACTGGGGACCAGGAGACTGGGGACCAGGAGACTGGGGACCAGGAGACTGGGGACCAGGAGACTGGGGACCAGGAGACTGGGGACCAGGAGACTGGGGACCAGGAGACTGGGGACCAGGAGACTGGGGACCAGGAGACTGGGGACCAGGAGACTGGGGACCAGGAGACTGGGGACCAGGAGACTGGGGACCAGGAGACTGGGGACCAGGAGACTGGGGACCAGGAGACTGGGGACCAGGAGACTGGGGACCAGGAGACTGGGGACCAGGAGACTGGGGACCAGGAGACTGGGGACCAGGAGACTGGGGACCAGGAGACTGGGGACCAGGAGACTGGGGACCAGGAGACTGGGGACCAGGAGACTGGGGACCAGGAGACTGGGGACCAGGAGACTGGGGACCAGGAGACTGGGGACCAGGAGACTGGGGACCAGGAGACTGGGGACCAGGAGACTGGGGACCAGGAGACTGGGGACCAGGAGACTGGGGACCAGGAGACTGGGGACCAGGAGACTGGGGACCAGGAGACTGGGGACCAGGAGACTGGGGACCAGGAGACTGGGGACCAGGAGACTGGGGACCAGGAGACTGGGGACCAGGAGACTGGGGACCAGGAGACTGGGGACCAGGAGACTGGGGACCAGGAGACTGGGGACCAGGAGACTGGGGACCAGGAGACTGGGGACCAGGAGACTGGGGACCAGGAGACTGGGGACCAGGAGACTGGGGACCAGGAGACTGGGGACCAGGAGACTGGGGACCAGGAGACTGGGGACCAGGAGACTGGGGACCAGGAGACTGGGGACCAGGAGACTGGGGACCAGGAGACTGGGGACCAGGAGACTGGGGACCAGGAGACTGGGGACCAGGAGACTGGGGACCAGGAGACTGGGGACCAGGAGACTGGGGACCAGGAGACTGGGGACCAGGAGACTGGGGACCAGGAGACTGGGGACCAGGAGACTGGGGACCAGGAGACTGGGGACCAGGAGACTGGGGACCAGGAGACTGGGGACCAGGAGACTGGGGACCAGGAGACTGGGGACCAGGAGACTGGGGACCAGGAGACTGGGGACCAGGAGACTGGGGACCAGGAGACTGGGGACCAGGAGACTGGGGACCAGGAGACTGGGGACCAGGAGACTGGGGACCAGGAGACTGGGGACCAGGAGACTGGGGACCAGGAGACTGGGGACCAGGAGACTGGGGACCAGGAGACTGGGGACCAGGAGACTGGGGACCAGGAGACTGGGGACCAGGAGACTGGGGACCAGGAGACTGGGGACCAGGAGACTGGGGACCAGGAGACTGGGGACCAGGAGACTGGGGACCAGGAGACTGGGGACCAGGAGACTGGGGACCAGGAGACTGGGGACCAGGAGACTGGGGACCAGGAGACTGGGGACCAGGAGACTGGGGACCAGGAGACTGGGGACCAGGAGACTGGGGACCAGGAGACTGGGGACCAGGAGACTGGGGACCAGGAGACTGGGGACCAGGAGACTGGGGACCAGGAGACTGGGGACCAGGAGACTGGGGACCAGGAGACTGGGGACCAGGAGACTGGGGACCAGGAGACTGGGGACCAGGAGACTGGGGACCAGGAGACTGGGGACCAGGAGACTGGGGACCAGGAGACTGGGGACCAGGAGACTGGGGACCAGGAGACTGGGGACCAGGAGACTGGGGACCAGGAGACTGGGGACCAGGAGACTGGGGACCAGGAGACTGGGGACCAGGAGACTGGGGACCAGGAGACTGGGGACCAGGAGACTGGGGACCAGGAGACTGGGGACCAGGAGACTGGGGACCAGGAGACTGGGGACCAGGAGACTGGGGACCAGGAGACTGGGGACCAGGAGACTGGGGACCAGGAGACTGGGGACCAGGAGACTGGGGACCAGGAGACTGGGGACCAGGAGACTGGGGACCAGGAGACTGGGGACCAGGAGACTGGGGACCAGGAGACTGGGGACCAGGAGACTGGGGACCAGGAGACTGGGGACCAGGAGACTGGGGACCAGGAGACTGGGGACCAGGAGACTGGGGACCAGGAGACTGGGGACCAGGAGACTGGGGACCAGGAGACTGGGGACCAGGAGACTGGGGACCAGGAGACTGGGGACCAGGAGACTGGGGACCAGGAGACTGGGGACCAGGAGACTGGGGACCAGGAGACTGGGGACCAGGAGACTGGGGACCAGGAGACTGGGGACCAGGAGACTGGGGACCAGGAGACTGGGGACCAGGAGACTGGGGACCAGGAGACTGGGGACCAGGAGACTGGGGACCAGGAGACTGGGGACCAGGAGACTGGGGACCAGGAGACTGGGGACCAGGAGACTGGGGACCAGGAGACTGGGGACCAGGAGACTGGGGACCAGGAGACTGGGGACCAGGAGACTGGGGACCAGGAGACTGGGGACCAGGAGACTGGGGACCAGGAGACTGGGGACCAGGAGACTGGGGACCAGGAGACTGGGGACCAGGAGACTGGGGACCAGGAGACTGGGGACCAGGAGACTGGGGACCAGGAGACTGGGGACCAGGAGACTGGGGACCAGGAGACTGGGGACCAGGAGACTGGGGACCAGGAGACTGGGGACCAGGAGACTGGGGACCAGGAGACTGGGGACCAGGAGACTGGGGACCAGGAGACTGGGGACCAGGAGACTGGGGACCAGGAGACTGGGGACCAGGAGACTGGGGACCAGGAGACTGGGGACCAGGAGACTGGGGACCAGGAGACTGGGGACCAGGAGACTGGGGACCAGGAGACTGGGGACCAGGAGACTGGGGACCAGGAGACTGGGGACCAGGAGACTGGGGACCAGGAGACTGGGGACCAGGAGACTGGGGACCAGGAGACTGGGGACCAGGAGACTGGGGACCAGGAGACTGGGGACCAGGAGACTGGGGACCAGGAGACTGGGGACCAGGAGACTGGGGACCAGGAGACTGGGGACCAGGAGACTGGGGACCAGGAGACTGGGGACCAGGAGACTGGGGACCAGGAGACTGGGGACCAGGAGACTGGGGACCAGGAGACTGGGGACCAGGAGACTGGGGACCAGGAGACTGGGGACCAGGAGACTGGGGACCAGGAGACTGGGGACCAGGAGACTGGGGACCAGGAGACTGGGGACCAGGAGACTGGGGACCAGGAGACTGGGGACCAGGAGACTGGGGACCAGGAGACTGGGGACCAGGAGACTGGGGACCAGGAGACTGGGGACCAGGAGACTGGGGACCAGGAGACTGGGGACCAGGAGACTGGGGACCAGGAGACTGGGGACCAGGAGACTGGGGACCAGGAGACTGGGGACCAGGAGACTGGGGACCAGGAGACTGGGGACCAGGAGACTGGGGACCAGGAGACTGGGGACCAGGAGACTGGGGACCAGGAGACTGGGGACCAGGAGACTGGGGACCAGGAGACTGGGGACCAGGAGACTGGGGACCAGGAGACTGGGGACCAGGAGACTGGGGACCAGGAGACTGGGGACCAGGAGACTGGGGACCAGGAGACTGGGGACCAGGAGACTGGGGACCAGGAGACTGGGGACCAGGAGACTGGGGACCAGGAGACTGGGGACCAGGAGACTGGGGACCAGGAGACTGGGGACCAGGAGACTGGGGACCAGGAGACTGGGGACCAGGAGACTGGGGACCAGGAGACTGGGGACCAGGAGACTGGGGACCAGGAGACTGGGGACCAGGAGACTGGGGACCAGGAGACTGGGGACCAGGAGACTGGGGACCAGGAGACTGGGGACCAGGAGACTGGGGACCAGGAGACTGGGGACCAGGAGACTGGGGACCAGGAGACTGGGGACCAGGAGACTGGGGACCAGGAGACTGGGGACCAGGAGACTGGGGACCAGGAGACTGGGGACCAGGAGACTGGGGACCAGGAGACTGGGGACCAGGAGACTGGGGACCAGGAGACTGGGGACCAGGAGACTGGGGACCAGGAGACTGGGGACCAGGAGACTGGGGACCAGGAGACTGGGGACCAGGAGACTGGGGACCAGGAGACTGGGGACCAGGAGACTGGGGACCAGGAGACTGGGGACCAGGAGACTGGGGACCAGGAGACTGGGGACCAGGAGACTGGGGACCAGGAGACTGGGGACCAGGAGACTGGGGACCAGGAGACTGGGGACCAGGAGACTGGGGACCAGGAGACTGGGGACCAGGAGACTGGGGACCAGGAGACTGGGGACCAGGAGACTGGGGACCAGGAGACTGGGGACCAGGAGACTGGGGACCAGGAGACTGGGGACCAGGAGACTGGGGACCAGGAGACTGGGGACCAGGAGACTGGGGACCAGGAGACTGGGGACCAGGAGACTGGGGACCAGGAGACTGGGGACCAGGAGACTGGGGACCAGGAGACTGGGGACCAGGAGACTGGGGACCAGGAGACTGGGGACCAGGAGACTGGGGACCAGGAGACTGGGGACCAGGAGACTGGGGACCAGGAGACTGGGGACCAGGAGACTGGGGACCAGGAGACTGGGGACCAGGAGACTGGGGACCAGGAGACTGGGGACCAGGAGACTGGGGACCAGGAGACTGGGGACCAGGAGACTGGGGACCAGGAGACTGGGGACCAGGAGACTGGGGACCAGGAGACTGGGGACCAGGAGACTGGGGACCAGGAGACTGGGGACCAGGAGACTGGGGACCAGGAGACTGGGGACCAGGAGACTGGGGACCAGGAGACTGGGGACCAGGAGACTGGGGACCAGGAGACTGGGGACCAGGAGACTGGGGACCAGGAGACTGGGGACCAGGAGACTGGGGACCAGGAGACTGGGGACCAGGAGACTGGGGACCAGGAGACTGGGGACCAGGAGACTGGGGACCAGGAGACTGGGGACCAGGAGACTGGGGACCAGGAGACTGGGGACCAGGAGACTGGGGACCAGGAGACTGGGGACCAGGAGACTGGGGACCAGGAGACTGGGGACCAGGAGACTGGGGACCAGGAGACTGGGGACCAGGAGACTGGGGACCAGGAGACTGGGGACCAGGAGACTGGGGACCAGGAGACTGGGGACCAGGAGACTGGGGACCAGGAGACTGGGGACCAGGAGACTGGGGACCAGGAGACTGGGGACCAGGAGACTGGGGACCAGGAGACTGGGGACCAGGAGACTGGGGACCAGGAGACTGGGGACCAGGAGACTGGGGACCAGGAGACTGGGGACCAGGAGACTGGGGACCAGGAGACTGGGGACCAGGAGACTGGGGACCAGGAGACTGGGGACCAGGAGACTGGGGACCAGGAGACTGGGGACCAGGAGACTGGGGACCAGGAGACTGGGGACCAGGAGACTGGGGACCAGGAGACTGGGGACCAGGAGACTGGGGACCAGGAGACTGGGGACCAGGAGACTGGGGACCAGGAGACTGGGGACCAGGAGACTGGGGACCAGGAGACTGGGGACCAGGAGACTGGGGACCAGGAGACTGGGGACCAGGAGACTGGGGACCAGGAGACTGGGGACCAGGAGACTGGGGACCAGGAGACTGGGGACCAGGAGACTGGGGACCAGGAGACTGGGGACCAGGAGACTGGGGACCAGGAGACTGGGGACCAGGAGACTGGGGACCAGGAGACTGGGGACCAGGAGACTGGGGACCAGGAGACTGGGGACCAGGAGACTGGGGACCAGGAGACTGGGGACCAGGAGACTGGGGACCAGGAGACTGGGGACCAGGAGACTGGGGACCAGGAGACTGGGGACCAGGAGACTGGGGACCAGGAGACTGGGGACCAGGAGACTGGGGACCAGGAGACTGGGGACCAGGAGACTGGGGACCAGGAGACTGGGGACCAGGAGACTGGGGACCAGGAGACTGGGGACCAGGAGACTGGGGACCAGGAGACTGGGGACCAGGAGACTGGGGACCAGGAGACTGGGGACCAGGAGACTGGGGACCAGGAGACTGGGGACCAGGAGACTGGGGACCAGGAGACTGGGGACCAGGAGACTGGGGACCAGGAGACTGGGGACCAGGAGACTGGGGACCAGGAGACTGGGGACCAGGAGACTGGGGACCAGGAGACTGGGGACCAGGAGACTGGGGACCAGGAGACTGGGGACCAGGAGACTGGGGACCAGGAGACTGGGGACCAGGAGACTGGGGACCAGGAGACTGGGGACCAGGAGACTGGGGACCAGGAGACTGGGGACCAGGAGACTGGGGACCAGGAGACTGGGGACCAGGAGACTGGGGACCAGGAGACTGGGGACCAGGAGACTGGGGACCAGGAGACTGGGGACCAGGAGACTGGGGACCAGGAGACTGGGGACCAGGAGACTGGGGACCAGGAGACTGGGGACCAGGAGACTGGGGACCAGGAGACTGGGGACCAGGAGACTGGGGACCAGGAGACTGGGGACCAGGAGACTGGGGACCAGGAGACTGGGGACCAGGAGACTGGGGACCAGGAGACTGGGGACCAGGAGACTGGGGACCAGGAGACTGGGGACCAGGAGACTGGGGACCAGGAGACTGGGGACCAGGAGACTGGGGACCAGGAGACTGGGGACCAGGAGACTGGGGACCAGGAGACTGGGGACCAGGAGACTGGGGACCAGGAGACTGGGGACCAGGAGACTGGGGACCAGGAGACTGGGGACCAGGAGACTGGGGACCAGGAGACTGGGGACCAGGAGACTGGGGACCAGGAGACTGGGGACCAGGAGACTGGGGACCAGGAGACTGGGGACCAGGAGACTGGGGACCAGGAGACTGGGGACCAGGAGACTGGGGACCAGGAGACTGGGGACCAGGAGACTGGGGACCAGGAGACTGGGGACCAGGAGACTGGGGACCAGGAGACTGGGGACCAGGAGACTGGGGACCAGGAGACTGGGGACCAGGAGACTGGGGACCAGGAGACTGGGGACCAGGAGACTGGGGACCAGGAGACTGGGGACCAGGAGACTGGGGACCAGGAGACTGGGGACCAGGAGACTGGGGACCAGGAGACTGGGGACCAGGAGACTGGGGACCAGGAGACTGGGGACCAGGAGACTGGGGACCAGGAGACTGGGGACCAGGAGACTGGGGACCAGGAGACTGGGGACCAGGAGACTGGGGACCAGGAGACTGGGGACCAGGAGACTGGGGACCAGGAGACTGGGGACCAGGAGACTGGGGACCAGGAGACTGGGGACCAGGAGACTGGGGACCAGGAGACTGGGGACCAGGAGACTGGGGACCAGGAGACTGGGGACCAGGAGACTGGGGACCAGGAGACTGGGGACCAGGAGACTGGGGACCAGGAGACTGGGGACCAGGAGACTGGGGACCAGGAGACTGGGGACCAGGAGACTGGGGACCAGGAGACTGGGGACCAGGAGACTGGGGACCAGGAGACTGGGGACCAGGAGACTGGGGACCAGGAGACTGGGGACCAGGAGACTGGGGACCAGGAGACTGGGGACCAGGAGACTGGGGACCAGGAGACTGGGGACCAGGAGACTGGGGACCAGGAGACTGGGGACCAGGAGACTGGGGACCAGGAGACTGGGGACCAGGAGACTGGGGACCAGGAGACTGGGGACCAGGAGACTGGGGACCAGGAGACTGGGGACCAGGAGACTGGGGACCAGGAGACTGGGGACCAGGAGACTGGGGACCAGGAGACTGGGGACCAGGAGACTGGGGACCAGGAGACTGGGGACCAGGAGACTGGGGACCAGGAGACTGGGGACCAGGAGACTGGGGACCAGGAGACTGGGGACCAGGAGACTGGGGACCAGGAGACTGGGGACCAGGAGACTGGGGACCAGGAGACTGGGGACCAGGAGACTGGGGACCAGGAGACTGGGGACCAGGAGACTGGGGACCAGGAGACTGGGGACCAGGAGACTGGGGACCAGGAGACTGGGGACCAGGAGACTGGGGACCAGGAGACTGGGGACCAGGAGACTGGGGACCAGGAGACTGGGGACCAGGAGACTGGGGACCAGGAGACTGGGGACCAGGAGACTGGGGACCAGGAGACTGGGGACCAGGAGACTGGGGACCAGGAGACTGGGGACCAGGAGACTGGGGACCAGGAGACTGGGGACCAGGAGACTGGGGACCAGGAGACTGGGGACCAGGAGACTGGGGACCAGGAGACTGGGGACCAGGAGACTGGGGACCAGGAGACTGGGGACCAGGAGACTGGGGACCAGGAGACTGGGGACCAGGAGACTGGGGACCAGGAGACTGGGGACCAGGAGACTGGGGACCAGGAGACTGGGGACCAGGAGACTGGGGACCAGGAGACTGGGGACCAGGAGACTGGGGACCAGGAGACTGGGGACCAGGAGACTGGGGACCAGGAGACTGGGGACCAGGAGACTGGGGACCAGGAGACTGGGGACCAGGAGACTGGGGACCAGGAGACTGGGGACCAGGAGACTGGGGACCAGGAGACTGGGGACCAGGAGACTGGGGACCAGGAGACTGGGGACCAGGAGACTGGGGACCAGGAGACTGGGGACCAGGAGACTGGGGACCAGGAGACTGGGGACCAGGAGACTGGGGACCAGGAGACTGGGGACCAGGAGACTGGGGACCAGGAGACTGGGGACCAGGAGACTGGGGACCAGGAGACTGGGGACCAGGAGACTGGGGACCAGGAGACTGGGGACCAGGAGACTGGGGACCAGGAGACTGGGGACCAGGAGACTGGGGACCAGGAGACTGGGGACCAGGAGACTGGGGACCAGGAGACTGGGGACCAGGAGACTGGGGACCAGGAGACTGGGGACCAGGAGACTGGGGACCAGGAGACTGGGGACCAGGAGACTGGGGACCAGGAGACTGGGGACCAGGAGACTGGGGACCAGGAGACTGGGGACCAGGAGACTGGGGACCAGGAGACTGGGGACCAGGAGACTGGGGACCAGGAGACTGGGGACCAGGAGACTGGGGACCAGGAGACTGGGGACCAGGAGACTGGGGACCAGGAGACTGGGGACCAGGAGACTGGGGACCAGGAGACTGGGGACCAGGAGACTGGGGACCAGGAGACTGGGGACCAGGAGACTGGGGACCAGGAGACTGGGGACCAGGAGACTGGGGACCAGGAGACTGGGGACCAGGAGACTGGGGACCAGGAGACTGGGGACCAGGAGACTGGGGACCAGGAGACTGGGGACCAGGAGACTGGGGACCAGGAGACTGGGGACCAGGAGACTGGGGACCAGGAGACTGGGGACCAGGAGACTGGGGACCAGGAGACTGGGGACCAGGAGACTGGGGACCAGGAGACTGGGGACCAGGAGACTGGGGACCAGGAGACTGGGGACCAGGAGACTGGGGACCAGGAGACTGGGGACCAGGAGACTGGGGACCAGGAGACTGGGGACCAGGAGACTGGGGACCAGGAGACTGGGGACCAGGAGACTGGGGACCAGGAGACTGGGGACCAGGAGACTGGGGACCAGGAGACTGGGGACCAGGAGACTGGGGACCAGGAGACTGGGGACCAGGAGACTGGGGACCAGGAGACTGGGGACCAGGAGACTGGGGACCAGGAGACTGGGGACCAGGAGACTGGGGACCAGGAGACTGGGGACCAGGAGACTGGGGACCAGGAGACTGGGGACCAGGAGACTGGGGACCAGGAGACTGGGGACCAGGAGACTGGGGACCAGGAGACTGGGGACCAGGAGACTGGGGACCAGGAGACTGGGGACCAGGAGACTGGGGACCAGGAGACTGGGGACCAGGAGACTGGGGACCAGGAGACTGGGGACCAGGAGACTGGGGACCAGGAGACTGGGGACCAGGAGACTGGGGACCAGGAGACTGGGGACCAGGCAAGGTAAAAGGAGTCCTCAAGCTCCCCATCCCAACCCAAATCAAATTTTTAACCCCTAAGCACTTACCTGCCAGCTTCTGAATTTGACTCACTGACGAACAACTTCACAGGGAAGTAGCACCACCAGGGTTTTCCTGTTCTGAGTAGTCAGCACCGTTATTACTAGCTCATAGTGTCTCCAAAAGTATTTCTCAGAGATGGAAGAAAACACGAAGAAAAAGCAGCCTATTTGGGAACACTAAGTCCATTTCACCAGGACAGTAGAAAAGCACCCTAAGTAACCTGAACCTCAAACTCCTCGGGAGTGGCAATTCTTCCCATAACTCCTCATGCTTCCTATATAGCAAAGGTCAAATGAGCCCCACCTGGCAGATTTCACTTCACATGTTTGGAGTCATGAGACTTTGTGGAATAGGCTCATCAACCTCGTTTCAATGTTTAAGGTTCAATTGCTCCTTATTGCTAACAGAAACAACCTGACAAGGGGCTTAGTGGTTAGAGTTGACCTAATGAATTAAATACAAAAGGCATGTGTAAGGGTCATCTTTCTGCTAGTCATTCTGTGAGGAAAATTAGTACAGTGCCTGTTACAATAAGATAAGTCAACATAAAGAGAAGAAATAAATAAAAGAAAAAAAGAAAATGACCTAAAAGGCAAAATTGCCGTCATAGATTTTCATCTGTCTCGTCACAACAGATAAGGAATATAGCAATCAGAAAGACTTTACTTGACATTAATGTTGCTTAAATTTTCTTTTCTGAGATCTCTTCTCCATGCAGGACTTTTCAAAATCTAGCGCCATGACCTCCGACTGCAGTATTTACTTTGGCTGCATATCTATCACGTATAAATGCCAGGATCCGGGTCCTCACTCCCTATTCAGGTCAAGGACCGGGCTGAAAGTTTTGGCTTTAATTTGGTTACATGACTACATTGCTGTCGTCGTGGTTTCCCCCAGCCAGCAGCTAAGCACCGCACAGCCGTTCGTTCACTCAAGGCTTGTTGGAGCTGTGCCAGGGGGAACAATGGCAAGGCCGGGGGATAAGGCAATGGCCCAGCTGAAGTGCATCTACACCAATGCACGCAGCATGGGTAACAAACAGGAGGAGCTGGAAGCCATCGTGCAGCAGGCAGGCTACGACTTGGTTGCCATCACGGAGACGTGGTGGTGAGACCACTCTCATGACTGGAGTGCTGCAATGACTGGCTATAAGCTCTTCAGAAGGGACAGGCAGCACACAAGGGGGGGTGGTGTGGCTCTCTATAGTAGAGAATCTTTCGATGTTGTGGAACTCGAGGCTGGGAATGACAAGGTTGAGTCCCTTTGGGTTAGGATCGGCGGGAAGGCCAACAAGGCTAGCGCCCTGGTCGGGGTCTGTTACAGACCGCCGAACCAGGACGAGGAGACGGATGAGGAGTTCTACAGGCAGCTGACAGAAGCTGCGAAATCGTCGGCGCTTGTTCTCGTGGGGGACTTCAACTTCCCTGACGTATCCTGGAAGCACAACACAGCCCAGAGAAAGCAGTCTAGGAGGTTTCTGGAGAGCGTGGAAGATAGCTTCCTGACACAGCTGGTTAGTGAGCCTACCAGGGGCGGTGCCCCGTTAGACCTTCTCTTCACAAACAGAGAAGGACTGGTGGGAGATGTGGTGGTCGGAAGCTGTCTTGGGCAGAGTGACCACGAAATGGTGGAGTTCTCTATTCTTGGCGAGGCCAGGAAGGGGACCAGTAAAACCGCTGTATTGGACTTCCGGAGGGTTGACTTTGAGCTGCTCAGGACACTGGTTGGTAGAGTCCCTTGGGAGGCGGTTCTGAAGGGCAGACGAGTCCAGGAAGGCTGGGCGCTCTTCAAGAAGGAAATCTTAATGGCGCAGGAGCGGTCTGTCCCCACGTGCCCAAAGACGAGCCGGCGTGGAAGAAGACCGGCCTGGCTCAACAGAGACTTGCAGCTTGAGCTTAGGAGACAAAAGAGGGTTTATAATCTTTGGAAGAAAGGGCGGGCCACTGAGGAGGACTATAAGGATGTTATGAGGCTGTGCAGGGACAAAATTAGAAAGGCCAAGGCTCATCTGGAGCTCAACCTGGCTACTGCCGTTAAAGACAACAAAAAATCTTTTTGCAAATACATCGACGCAAAACGGAGGACTAAGGAGAATCTCCCTCCTTTACTGGATGCGGGGGGAAACCTTGTTACAAAAGATGAGGAAAAGGCGGAGGTGCTTAATGCCTTCTTTGCCTCAGTCTTCAGCGGCAATACAGGTTGTTCTCTGGATACCCAGTACCCTGAGCTGGCGGAAGGGGATGGGGAGCAGAATGTGGCCCTCACTATCCACGAAGAAATGGTTGGCGACCTGCTACGGCACTTGGATGTGCGCAAGTCGATGGGGCCGGATGGGATCCACCCGAGGGTACTGAGAGAACTGGCAGAGGAGCTGGCCAAGCCGCTTTCCATCATTTATCAGCAGTCCTGGCTATCGGGGGAGATCCCAGTTGACTGGCGGCTAGCAAACGTGACGCCCATCTACAAGAAGGGCCGGAGGGCAGACCCGGGGAACTATAGGCCTGTCAGTTCGACCTCAGTGCCAGGGAAGCTCATGGAGCAGATTATCTTGAGAGTCATCATGCGGCACTTGCAGGGCAAGCAGGCGATCAGGCCCAGTCAGCATGGGTTTATGACAGGCAGGTCCTGCTTGACGAACCTGATCTCCTTCTATGACAAAGTGACGCGCTTGGTGGATGAGGGAAAGGCTGTGGATGTGGTCTACCTTGACTTCAGCAAGGCTTTTGACACCGTTTCCCACAGCATTCTCCTCAAGAAACTGGCTGCTCTTGGCTTGGACTGGCGCACGCTTCGTTGGGTTAGAAACTGGCTGGATAGCCGGGCCCAAAGAGTCGTGGTGAATGGAGTCAAATCCAGTTGGAGGCCGGTCACTAGTGGCGTTCCCCAGGGCTCGGTGCTGGGGCCAGTCCTCTTTAGTATCTTCATCGATGATCTGGTTGAGGGCATTGAGTGCACCCTCAGTAAGTTCGCAGATGACACCAAGTTAGGTGCGTGTGTCGATCTGCTCGAGGGTAGGAAGGCTCTGCAGGAGGATCTGGATAGGCTGGACCGATGGGCTGAGGTCAACTGCATGAAGTTCAAGAAGGCCAAGTGCCGGGTCCTGCACCTGGGGCGCAATAACCCCAAGCAGAGCTACAGACTGGGAGAGGAATGGTTGGAAAGCTGCCTGGTGGAGAAGGACCTGGGAGTATTGGTTGACAGTCGGCTGAATATGAGCCAGCAGTGTGCTCAGGTGGCCAAGAAGGCCAACGGCATCCTGGCTTGCATAAGAAGCAGTGTGGCCAGCAGGGCTAAGGAAGTGATCGTCCCCCTGTACTCGGCTCTAGTGAGGCCGCACCTCGAGTAGTGTGTTCAGTTTTGGGCCCCTCGCTACAAGAAGGACATCGAGGTGCTCGAGCGAGTCCAGAGAAGGGCAACGAAGCTGGTGAGGGGTCTGGAGAACAAGTCCTATGAGGAGCGGCTGAGGGAGCTGGGCTTGTTCAGCCTGGAGAAGAGGAGGCTCAGGGGCGACCTTATCGCTCTCTACAGGTACACAAAAAGGAGGCTGTAGCGAGGTGGGGTTGGTCTGTTCTCCCACGTGCCTGGTGACAGGACGAGGGGGAATGGGCATAAGTTGCGCCAGGGGAGTTTTAGGTTGGATGTTAGGAAGAACTTCTTTACCAAAAGGGTTGTTAGACATTGGAACGGGCTGCCCAGGGAAGTGGTGGAGTCACCATCCCTGGAGGTCTTTAAAAGACGTTTAGACGTTGAACTTAGGGATATGGTTTAGTGGAGGACTGTTAGTGTTAGGTCAGAGGTTGGACTCGGTGATCTTGAGGTCTCTTCCAACCTAGAAATTCTGTGATTCTGTGACTCTGTGTCCATCCTAATCCGCAACATAGCACCCTACCAGCTCCTAGGAGGAAAATTAACTCTATCCTAGCTGAAAGCAGGACAGCTGTTTTCTGGCAGGTCGTGGGGAGAAGATTGGCTGGCTTGGGGGAGCTTCCGTACACGTGGCTTTTAGGCTGCAGCCAGCGTGTTCCTCTAGATCTGGAAGTTTGAAGATGGCGGAGTGGTTGGAAAGCTGCCTGGCAGAGAAGGACCTGGGAGTATTGGTGGATAGTGGGCTGAATATGAGCCAGCCCACTCAGGTGCTCAGGTGGCCAAGAAGGCCAACAGCATCCTGGCTTGCATAAGAAGCAGTGTGGCCAGCAGGTCTAGGGAAGCGATTGTCCCCCTGGACTCGGCTCTAGTGAGGCCGCACCTCAAGTACTGTGTTCAGTTTTGGGCCCCTCGCTACAAGAAGGACATCGAGGTGCTCGAGCGAGTCCAGAGAAGCGCCACAAAGCTGGTGAGGGGTCTGGAGAACAAGTCCTACGAGGAGCGGCTGAGGGAGCTGGGCTTGTTCAGCCTGGAGAAGAGGAGGCTCAGGGGCGACCTTATCACACTCTACAGGTACACAAAAAGGAGGCTGTAGCGAGGTGGGGGTTGGTCAATTTTCCCACGTGCCTGGTGACAGGACGAGGAGAAATGGCCTAAAGTTGTGCCAGGGGAGGTTTAGGTTGGATATTAGGAAGAACTTCTTTACTGAAAGGGCTGCTAGGCATTGGAATGGGCTGCCCAGGGAAGTGGTGGAGTCACCATCCCTGGAGGTCTTTAAAAGACATTTAGATGTAGAGCTCAGTGATATGGTTTAGTGGAGGACTGTTAGTGTTAGGTCAGAGGTTGGACTCGGTGATCTTGGAGGTCTCTTCCAACCTAGATAATTCTGTGTTTCTGTTGCAGTCTCCCAGCTCAGAGACAACCACCTATTAGTCTGGCGCAACGGATTTGCGTGTTCCTTGCACTAGCTGTTCCTTCACCTCCTCTTCACATACAAGGACACGCGGTCTCTTTCATGCTCCTTCAGGAGTAAACAAGCCAGGAGAGATGAAAGCCTCTTTCTTCAGGTCACTAAGATCCCTGCCTTTGGTTTCATTGAGAAGTCAGGCCCTAACAACTCAAGTGTCTTCTGGACGGTGTTTCTTCGGGGTAGGATCATTTCATTTCCCTTTTGAAGACTTACAGGGATGTAGTAGCAAAGGCCTAAAACGGTACCTGAGGCACAGGCTACTTTTCAGCCTGCAGCAGACTATAGGTATGATATCATCCCTATATCATATACCGCGTTATCGTATCAGGAAACGTAGAAAACTGCCTGTTGCTTCTCAGGTTTAAAGTTTTCCCTTAAAAGGTGCAAGCAAAGGTGTAATCAGCTGTTTGAGTACAATTCTCACGTATACATGAACATTTTCCTCTCCCCTTCCCAACTTGGAGTGCAACAGTTTTCATCACACTGTTATAAATTCCGAGTCAACTTAGCTTTATGAGATTCATTTATGGGGTTAATAAAAGGCAAGTAAAGAGCGCTGGGTGCGCAGGGAGTCTGGGCTCCTCCAACACGCACACACATTACATCAGGCAGCAGCTTTTTCTGCTCCTAGGCTAATACATGTTCATTACTACTTCTGGAAAAGGCAGGGTTATTATAATCAGTTCCCGGATTCTGAACCCTCCCACTGGCGCATGCGTATCAGTCCCCGGTGGTCCCTCTGGGGGTCTCTCGCGCTGAAGGCTCATAGTCTTCCTCCCAGGCTTTGTCCTTGTCCTTCTCCTTTGTCCATCTTGGCCGGATATCAGGCATTGCCTCTAACTCTATACAAGAAAGAGAGAGAAGCACACCTTTCTACTCTGTCAGCTACTGGCAGATCTAGAGAGAGAGAAAAAAAAAAAAAAAAAAGTTAATTAAAAAGTAATGTTGTTTTAAGGCATTTCACCAAATATGTAATATTTTGTAGAAACCGGATAACAAATGACAGGGAAGAAGAAACCGTAGAAGGTACTTGCATGGCCTTAATTTACATGGCAATGGACAACAGCGACAATCTGCATTGATTTGTAAGTGCCTTACACCATTCACCCTTGAGACAGAAAACTGGGATTCCCATATGACGTAAGGGGAGTGCAGTCCCTCTCAAAATACAAGAGCCTGGGGGACGCTACTGAGTACTGAAAACGTTAATACTGAAAACGTTAAGGCCAGGCAGCACCGAACTTAACAGAGAAGGGAGGCTGAGTCTCCCTGGCTGTTCACGTAACAGACAAGAGCCTCAGCTTTTCGCCCTAAGCAACGATTCGTAGTGCCAGGCGGGGAACTAGTTCTTCTTAAGAACTTCTTCTTAAGCCAGGGACCACTTCAGCATCTTTAAAGCTACAGAAAGGCTTAAAGGCTCTGTGGAATCATGTTCCTGGCGCAAAAATCTGGGGACCAGGACTGGGCAAGTGGGGCACAAGTGTGTTGGGGAGCAAGCTCTCTGGGCTGATTACCAGGGCTTTAAACTAGGTTTGATGGGGGAAGGGAGGGGAGCTAAAGGTGACAGAGAAGGGCTGGGGGAAGTCCTCACTACTGTTATAGATGCCTCAGTCTTCAAAATAGGACTACAAACAAACTTTACAATTTATTAAAGGAATAGAGGTAAGCAAACTGCGCTGGGAGTCTCTGATCCACCCAGATGCACACCAGTTACATCAAGCAGCTGATTTTTATGCTCCTAGGCTAACACATATTCATTACTACTTCTAAAAAAAAACAACAGGGTTATTATAATTAGTTTCCTGAATCCAAACCCTCCTACTGGAGCATGCGTTAACAGTCTCCGGTGGTCCCTCTGGGGGTCTCTCATGCTGAAGGCTCGTAGTCTTCCTCCCTCTTGTCCTTCTCCTTTGTCCATCTTGGCTGCACGTCAGAGACTTGTGCAGCGTTCCCTGCAAGCTTTGTCTTTTAGTCGTTCTTCAGTTTTCCCCGTCTCCTTAATCTCCTGGCCAGATATCAGAGGCTTGCATGGTGTCCCATGCAATAGTCATAATAGTTAGCAGCTATTCTGAACCGCCCCCCCCACCTCCGGTACCAGATATCAGAGACTTCAAGGAAAAGCCTACAAATACATTTCCCTTCAAGCTCTCTATTGACACGAATCTGTTTTTCTTAGACACATGGTTATACAAGGGTCTGTAGGACAGGAGGTCACATTCATCATAGCATGCGGCCCTAGCATTGTTCCATATTGACACGAATCAGATGAACACATTTCACAATCCCCCATCTCCTTTTTCATGGCATTGATTTGTGGTTTCCTTTCCAATCAAGTCAATACTTGCCGAATTGATACCAATTGATACCAATTTTGGATCTTTGTTTGTTTTTATTATCATCAGGGAATGGGTTTTCTCCTTCCCTGGTTCTGGGTCAACAGGTACCGCAGATACTTGCATTCCCTGTATAACAGAGTGTATTAGTCTGGTAATACAAGGCATTAAACATGGAATTATTAACAATCCTCCACATATCCCCAGTACAACCATCCTTATTTTAGCAAGCCAATCACCACCCATAAAGCCCCCCTCCCATCACCCGCTTAGATCGATTCCATTTGAGATCTGAACTGGGACGTGTGCAAGTTTCTTCAATTCTTTTACAAGTTCATTTACAGCTTTTTTTTCCTGTTGTGGTTTAACCCAGCGGGCAGCTAAACAACACATGGCTGTTCGCTCACCTCCCCCCCCTCCTTCTCTGGGATGGGAGAGAGAAACGGGAAAGTGAAGCCCGTGAATTGAGATAAAGACAAGAAAATAATAACAACAATAATAATAATGACAATCATGAAGATAACAGTACTACTAGTAATAATGTGTACGAAACAAGTGATGCACAATGCAATTGCTCACCACCCACTGCCCGATGCCCAGCCTAACCCCGAGCATTCCGGCCCTCCTCCCAGCTCTTGCACCCCCAGCCTACCTGCTGGCAGGAGAGAGTGAGAAGCTGAAGTGTCCTTGGCTAGGTGTAAGCACTGCTCTGCAACAATTAAAACATCAGCATATTATCAGCACTCTTCTCATCCTAAGCCAGAACATAGCATTCTACCAGCTACTAGGAAGAAACACCCTCATCATCAATCTCTAAACAGCAATTACTAAGGTTAAATTTTCCACAGACTTCTTCTCTAGTAAATAATCCAAAGCTAAGCGATTTTGATACAAAGCAGTTCTCATCTTGGTATTTTGCTTTGCCATTAATCCAAGTGTTGGCATTAGCACCTGTTTTAGTATTCTGCACTAGCTCCTGGCATCAGCACATGGTTTAGGGGAAATGTTAGAAATGTTAACATTAGCACATATTTTAGTATCCTGCACCATCTTTTTTTAAGGAGTCACTGTCTTTAGATAAGTGTTGTAGTGTTTCCCAGGTAATATACTATCAATGAGATCCTAATCTGATAAAGAGACGCGAGATTCTTCACAGGAAGACCCTGAGGATGAACAGGTACACCTCGACCTTTGATAAGAACTTGGAAGATGGCAAAATAACATGGAGAGTTGGAAAGAGCATGCGCAGAGAAGAAAGGTGAATAGTTCAGCAGGGAGGAAGACTCTTTACTTCATCATGAAGACCACCAGGAAGACCACCAGACGGTGCTGCGCATGTGCAAGTAGGGAGGAGTCAAGGGAGGAGTCACTGAGCTTGATGTTGCAGCTTGAAATGAATATGTATGAATTTATGTATCTCCAAGAATATAAATTTGCGGTGGGGATGTAACAGGATTTGAAGCCAGATTTGGGCACCTGCCCCTGGTTTCCAGCGCTGAATAAAGCACCTTCATATAATCACGTTGTGGTTATGTGTCTGCTACGCTAACATTTTGGCGACCCAGATGGGACGGCGTGGGCACTGCTGAGGCGGATCGTGTTTCGATTACGCTCCAGCCGGCACCGGGGAGTTTCTCGGGGAGCCATCGACCGCAACCGACCTCCTCTGCTCACGACGTACCACGGGATAGGTAAGCAAAGGTGCTTTCTGGTTTTCGGTACCGATCTGGTCTGGAAAGCCTGCCGGTCAGACGCGGCGAAAGCCACGCTCGGTTGGGCAGGAAGCTTCCAGGGTAAGCCTAGGCGCTGTCCGTCAGACGGAGTGAAAGCTCCGCAGGTTCGGCATTGGAGGTCAGTATTGGTAATTGTGTTGGTTTGTGTCGAAAGGGGGGAGGGGGGGTCGGCACGATATCGGGTGAAGCACACTGCTGTTCCGACAGCTTTTAGGGAAGTGTGCTGCCGCTTAGGCGGCACCTCGTTGCTTCGGCAACCCTTGCTGCTATAGTAATTCTCAGATCCTGTGAAGCACACTGCTGTTCCGACAGCTTTTAGGGAAGTGTGCTGCCGCTTAGGCGGCACCTCGTTGCTTCTGCAACCCTTGCTGCTATAGTAATTCTCAGATCCTGTTACTGTGATTACTGTCAATAAGGTTATAAGATTGTCATGAAAGCGCTAAAAGAGATTTTGGGTCAGGATGCTCCTATCCCATGGACATCCCCACTCGGGTGCTTATTAGCACATTGGAAAGAGGGCGGTTTTCGTCAAGAAATGCGAAAAGGGAAATTGATTGACTATTGTAATGGCTGGTGGCCGCAATACAAGCTAGAGGATCAAGAGACTTGGCCCGAGAATGGCACACTACAGTATAACACAATTTTACAGTTAATGTTATTTTGTAAAAGGGAAGGAAAGGATGACGAGCTTCCATATGTAGAATTGTTCTTTTATTTGCGCCGAAAACCTGAATGGCAGCGTGCCTGCGGAATAATGGTGTTTAATACCCTAAATGAGAATCGTTGTTGTGCGTGTGCTAAGGAGGGACGTTGCATACAGCACCAGGCAATAGAAAATAGTAAACATAATGGAGAAATGAATGATGGAAATGTAGATTTGGAAATTGCGCCGTTAGCTCTGGAAGAACGGGCAGAGGAGGAAGAGGAAAATGAGGAAAGGTCCCCGACTTTAGCCTCTCCTGTCTCATGTAGAACTCGACAACGGCAGAGAGTAGGAGGGATTGTGGATGAACGGGGGGGGAAGATAATTGCACCCCTCCGGCAGGGAGTAGGAGCGGAAGGACCGGTATATGTTAAGGCACCCTTCTCGGCCGGAGATTTAGTAATTTGGAAACAGGCAGCCGGAACTTATAGAGAAAATCCGGACAAAGTTGCAAGAGTGGTGAAAACGATAATCAAAACTCAGAATCCAGATTGGGATGATTTACAGGTAATTTTAGATACCTTAATGGATTCAACAGAAAAAGATATGGTTTTGCGGGCAGCCAAGGAAAGAGCTCGAGAAGAGATACGAAACGGGCTAGTACCTGGAAATCTGGACCAGAATTTTCCCACTGAAGACCCCCAGTGGCATTATAATACAGGGGACGGAATAAGGAGATTAAAGAGATATCAGGACTGGGTCCAGATCGGGGTGCAAAATGCTATGCCCCGAACTATAAATTGGTCAAGATTATATAATGTTAGGCAAGAAAGGACGGAATCACCATCTGCCTTTTTGGAAAGATTAAAAGAAACGGCCAGAAAATACACAGACTTGGATGTGGAAACCGAACAAGCTAAGACCCAGCTAGCTCTTATTTTCTTAGGACAAGCCCAGGAAGATATTAGGAAGAAATTGCAGAAATTGGAAGGCGCAGATCTGAGGGATTTGGATAGACTGTTGGAGATTGCTTGGAAAGTGTGTAACAATAGAGAAAAGGAGGCAGCCAAAAGGCAACAACAGAATTTATTGGCAGTTGTCCAGGGAAGAGAACGGGGAGGGTTAAGAGGAAGAGGTCGAGGGAATATGAATAGTCGAGGTAGAGGAGCAGAGAGAGGTTATCCAGGTTCGGGAGGAAATGGGCTGGGTCTCAACCAATGTGCCCATTGTAAGGAAGAAGGCCACTGGAAAAATGAATGTCCTCTTCGACAACAGCCAATGATTGGTAGAGGGAATCCATTCCGAAATCAGGAAATAGCCAAAGCAATGGTCCTGGGGGATTATTGCAGCTGACCAGGAAACCAGAGAGAAGCAGGAGAGCCCCTAGTGGCAATTCATACAGGAAATAGGGAAGTAAAGTTTCTAGTTGATACAGGGGCAACGTACTCAGTACTTAATAGATTAGATGGCAAAATAGGGGAAAGAAAGACAGCTATCGTAGGTGCCACCGGGAAGGAGGAAATACGGCCATTCCTACAACCCCTCGATTTACGGTTTTGTCCTGGTTTCAGTTAGAACAGAGTTAATTTTCTTCCTAGTAGCTGGTAGAATGCTATGTTTTGGCTTAGGAGGAGAAGAGTGCTGATAACACCCTGATGTTTTAATTGTTGCAGAGCAGTGCTTATACTAAGCCAAGGACATCTCAGCTTCTTGCTCTGTCCTGCCAACGGGCAGGCTGGGGGTGCAGCAAGAGCTGGGAGGGGACAGACCTAGGACAGGTGACCCAAACTAGCCAAAGAGGTATTCCATACCATCTGACGTCATGCTAAACTATATATAGGGGTGGCTAGCCGGGGGAGGGGGGCCGCACTGCTCGGGGTTAGGCTGGGCATCGGTCAGCGGGTGGTGAGCAATTGCATTGTGCATCACTTGTTTGTACACATTATTAATAGTAGTACTATTATCATCATTGTGTTATTATTATTATTGTTATTATTATTATTATTATTATTATTATTTTCCAGTCTTATTAAACTGTCTTTATCTCAACTCACGGGCTTCACTTTCCATTTCTCTCCCCCGTCCCAGAGAGGGAGGGGGGAGGGTGAGCGAACGGCTGTGTGGTGTTTAGCTGCCGGCCGGGTTAAACCATGACAGTCTGTTTTGGCGCCCAACGTGGGGCTCGAAAGGTTGAGATAACGGCAGATCTGATCAGAGTGTGTTAGACTAAAATTGGTATAAGTATTAGACCTGCTTAATAGTCACTTGTCCTAATGCTGATTGCTTTAATCTCAAGTCTGCTGCGCCTGTTTTCCAAATTGAGTATTATAGCACATTATTTTCCGTATGTGCTCTCTGTCATGTTGTTTATCCTCTCCGGGCCCTGGTTTCAGATCATTGTGGTACTGTGTGTTGTAACAGTGGCTTATGAGACGATGAAATATCTGGTCATGACTCTAACTTGGTATTTGTACTCAGTAACATCGTCGACTCTATACTTTGGAAACTGTATCTTGGAAACTATTAGCAATTATACCTGTTGCCTTTTTTCATTAGGGAGTCAATCTGTGGAGGGGAAAGGGGAAGATATTTTTTCTTACTCGATCACTCTCCCTTTCTCCTTCACCACCCCCTTATCCTCCTTGATCACTGATCACTCTCCCTTTCTCCTTCACCACCCTCTTATCCTCCGAGCTTGTTACAATAGCTCTCCAAGATATTGAATATCCTTGGGATACTCAGACCAGCATGGTCTTGTTGTTATGCCTCCTGAATGTGCTTCAGGTTTTGCTTAAAGTTAAACAACTACTTAGGAAGCTCATCCGGAGATCTGCCCGGAGGCAGTATAGTTGTGGGTGGCAGGGAGTATGGGAGGATATGGGCAGGCATCTAGAGCAGTTGGCACCCCCAGTGTTTTGGAAATTCACCCCTGAACAACTGCAAAATCCTAAAAAACTGGCAGAATGTTTGAAAAAAAGGTGTCATGACTCTGGCAGTTCCAAAGTAACACAAATCATTGTAACGTGCTGGGGCCTGGCTCATGCCTATCGAGCTGCCATTGATACTGCTATCAACTTAGTGACAGACTCTGCGGCTACTCCAAGTCCTGTGACAGATCCGATGGCCACTGCGACCCCTACGGTGGACTCTGCAGCCGCTCCAGTTCCAGCTCCTGCAGACACTCCAGTTCCAGTTCCTGTAGCTGCTCCAGCTCCGGTTCCTGCAGCTGCTCCAGTTCCAGCTCCTGCAGACACTCCAGTTCCAGTTCCTGTAGCTGCTCCAGCTCCGGTTCCTGCAGCTGCTCCAGTTCCAGCTCCTGCAGACACTCCAGTTCCAGCTCCTGCAGCCGCTCCAGTTCCAGTTCCTGCAGCTGCTCCAGCTCCTGCAGCTGCTCCAGCTCCTGTGGCTGGGTCAGAGAAACGAGCTGTAGCAGTGCAAGTTGACCCTGCACAGGGTATTCCAACCCCTGTGGCAGACTCTGTAACGGGGTCAGAGAAACGAGCTGTAGCAGTGCAAGTTGACCCTGCACAGGGTATTCCAACCCCTGTGGCAGACTCTGTAACGGGGTCAGAGAAACGAGCTGTAGCAGTGCAAGTTGCCCCTGTAGAGAAGGTGAAAAAATGGTATAGAGATTCAAGTCGTTTAGAACGCAGAGAGTCTTCTGCCAAATCTAGGTATAGAGACGACGATGCTGGGCCATCAGGGATTCAGGAGGAGGAAGATGAGGATGCCGAAAAATCAACAGTAACTACCCGAAACCTATACGAGCGTGAGCTACGAGATGTGCGAAAAGATTTTGGTCGCTGTATAGGTGAGCAGCTTGTCACCTGGCTGCTTCGGTGCTGGGACACTGGAGCCAATTGTGTGGAATTAGACGGCAGGGAAGCCAGACGGCTGGGATCCCTTGCTAGAGACGCAGGCACTGACAAAGCAATTGCAGACGAAGCACAATCTCACAGCCTCTGGAGGCGTCTCCTCTCAGCTGTGAGGGAAAGGCATCCCTTCAAGGAAGAGCTTTTATGTCTACCAGGCAAGTGGACCACTATGGAGAAGGGAATCCAGTACCTGAGGGAATTAGCCGTACGGGAAGTGATTTATGAGGATCCAGACCTCAGACAAACATCCAAAGATCCAGATGAAGTCAGGTGTACACGACCCATGTGGCGGAAGTTTGTACGGAGTGCACCATCATCATATGCCAGCTCATTGGCAATAATGGCCTGGAAAGAGGATGAGGAACCCACAGTGGATGAAGTGGCTAAACAACTTCGGCAGTCCGAAGAAAGTCTCTCCCCTTCCTTACAGGCCTGCGTCTCAGCTGTGGAGAAACTTTCTGAAGA
The DNA here is from genome assembly GCA_951411735.1 of Somateria mollissima. NCBI lineage: Eukaryota > Metazoa > Chordata > Aves > Anseriformes > Anatidae > Somateria > Somateria mollissima. Next base: position 221,171 of record CATOCB010000158.1, read on the forward strand.
GTTCCACCAACTTAAAGAGAATCCATCTTCCTCCCCACCTGAACAAACCAGTGTCCACCGACCAAAAGAGAACACTTGGGAGAAACTTTCTGAAAAGGTTCACCAACTTGAAGAGAGATTATTCTCCTCCGCACCTGTACAAAGCAGTGTCTCAGCTATCGGGGGTAGGCGTTCATCCACACAAAGACGATATGGTGGGTACTCACCCCGTGCCACCCTGTGGTTTTACTTACGAGACCATGGAGAGGACATGAGAAAATGGGATGGAAAATCTACCGCGACCCTAGAGGCACGGGTACGTGAGTTGCAAAAGAAAACAATCGGGAAAAAGGGATTCTCTGAAAAGTTTGCTGCTCCAACTTCCAGCAGACAGTCCTTCAAACACAGAAATGAAGAAGATTCTGACCAGGATTAGGGGGGCCCTGCCTCCAGCCAGGGGGAGGAAAGGGACAGTCGAGTTTATTGGACTGTGTGGATTCGATGGCCTGGCACGTCAGACGCACAGAAGTATAAGGCTTTAGTAGACACCGGTGCACAATGTACTCTAATGCCATCGAGCTATAAAGGGCCAGAGCCCATCTGTATTTGTGGAGTGACAGGGGGATCTCAGCAGTTGACTGTATTGGAGGCTGAAGTGAGTCTGACTGGGAATGAGTGGGAAAAGCACCGTATTGCGACTGGCCCAGATGCTCCATGTATCCTTGGCATAGACTATCTTAGAAGAGGATATTTCAAGGACCCAAAAGGGTTCCGGTGGGCTTTTGGTATAGCTGCCTTAGAGACAGAGGGCATTAAACAATTATCTACCTTGCCTGGTCTCTCAGAGGACCCCTCTGTTGTGGGGTTGCTGAGGGTTGAAGAACAGCAAGTGCCAATCGCTACCACAACTGTGCACCGGCGGCAATATCGCACTAACCGAGACTCCCTGATTCCCATCCATAAGCTAATTCGTCAATTGGAGAGCCAAGGAGTGATCAGCAAGACTCATTCACCTTTCAATAGTCCCATATGGCCAGTGCGAAAGTCTAATGGTGAGTGGAGACTAACAGTGGACTATCGTGGCCTGAACGAAGTCACGCCACCATTGAGTGCTGCAGTGCCGGACATGCTGGAACTCCAGTACGAACTTGAATCCTCCCCCTGGCTATCTGCTATCTGCTATCTATAGATATCTGCTATTGCCATATGTGGATGATATACTCATAGCTACCGAAAAAGAATCAGAATGTATTCAGGTAACTATGGATCTTCTGAATCAGCTGGGGCTGAATGGGTATAAGGTCTCCAAACAAAAGGCACAAATTGCATGCACCACGATGATCTACCTGGGGTGTGAAATATCCCAGGGACAGAGAAAATTGGGAATTAATCGGATTCAGGCTATTTGTGGAGTTCCGGAACCATGGAACCTACATGAATTACGAGCCTTCCTAGGTATGGCCGGGTGGTGCAGACTGTGGATAATGGACTACGGACTCATAGCAAAACCCCTCTATGAAGTACAAAAAGCTTGCACATTTACATGGGGAAAACCGCAACAAGAGGCTTTTAAGAAAATAAAAGAGGCCCTAGCGAAAGCACGTGCCCTGGGTCTGCCAGATTTATCAAAGGACTTTCAATTGTTTGTACATGAGAGACAACGATTGGCGTTAGGCGTACTGACTCAAAGATTAGGGAGCTGGAAGAGACCAGCAGGATACTTTTCTAAACAGCTGGATGCGGTAAGTGCTGGGTGGCCCCCCTGTCTAAGAGCTGTGGCAGCTACCATTCTTTTAATACAGGAGGCTAGAAAGCTTACGTTGGGAAAACGGATCGAAGTATTCGTACCACACATGGTAACTATGGTACTGGAACAAGAGGGGGGCCATTGGCTATCACCTAGCCGAATGATGAAATATCAAGCAATATTAACTGAACAAGATGATGGAATTTTGAAAACCACTAACTTATTAAATCCAGCAGTATTTTTAGGAACGACGACGGAAGAAGGAGACCTTAATCATGACTGTGTGGAAGTTATGGAACATACTTATGCCAGTAGAACAGATCTGAAGGATCAGCCACTGAAGGAACCAGATTGGGAACTTTTCACAGATGGAAGCAGCTTTGTGGAAAATGGGACTCGTTACGCAGGATATGCGGTAACAACATCGAAAATGGTGATTGAGGCAAATTCTTTACCTCCAGGGACATCAGCTCAACGGGCAGAGGTAGTTGCTCTAACTCGAGCTTTGGAATTAAGTGAAGGCAAGAACGTTAACATTTGGACAGACTCAAAATACGCGTTTGGAGTAGTTCATGTGCATGGAGCATTCTGGAAAGAATGAGGAATGTTATCTTCGCAAGGGACTAATGTAAAATATCAAGAAGAAATACTGAAATTAATAACGGCTGTGCAGAAACCCCAACAGGTGGCCATAATGCATTGTAAAGCTCACCAAGGAGGAACATCAGAGATTGTGGAAGGAAATAGATTAGCAGACTCAACGGCTCAAAAGGTCGCACGAGAAATATGGAAAATGATGGCACTAATTCCGACACAGGTAGGCCTATCTTGCTCTAGGTTAGCCAAGGACCCAAAGTATTCCCCAGAGGACGAACGGCTTGCCAATTTGCTGAAGGCCCAGAAGAATTCTGATGGTTGGTATGTAACAACAACAGGACAGGTTGTAGTGCCCCCACTAGTAATGCGAGAGATTCTACAAGAAAAGCATAATGAATGCCACTGGGGAGCAGATGCGATGGTGACTTATTTGAAACGAGGTGTTATCTCAGTACACACGTTGACAATGGCGAAATCCGTAATGTCAAAGTGCGAGCTCTGCCTAAAGAATAATCCAGTAGCAAGGAAACATGCTGAAATGGGTAGGACTAGAACTGGAATAGAGCCTGGGGATTACGGGCAAACTGACTTTGTAGAATTACCAGAGGCCCGTGGCTACAAATACTTGTTAGTAGGGGTTGACACTTTTTCTGGATGGCCGGAGGCTCTTCCCTGTCATACCAATCAGGCAAAAGAAACAGTAAAATGGCTACTGCAGGAAATTATCCCTAGATTTGGTGTACCGTTGGGTATCTCCTCAGATAGAGGACCCCATTTTATTGCTAATGTGGTTAAAGAGGTTAGTAGGTTGCTAGGAATTACTTGGAATTTACATACTCCATGGAGACCACAGTCTAGCGGACAGCTAGAAAGGATGAATCAGACTTTGAAAGGACAACTAAGCAAAATTTGTCAGGAAGCTAAAATACAATGGCCGCAGGCCCTACCAATAGCCCTATTCAGGATTAGAATAAAGCCAAAGAGTGGGATGTCAGTAAGCCCGTATGAGATATTGTATGGGAAACCTTATGGGTCCCCTGAACCAAATCCGAATATGCATGTTACCGCTAAGCAGGATGTGTATAACTATGTTCTATCCCTTGGCAAGACTCTAGCTCGACTACGCAGCGTCCTGGTGTGGAATCGACCTTTGGGCTTGGAGAATCCAGTACACGACATACAACCAGGGGACAGTGTCTATATTAAAAACTGGTATGAAGAGCCTTTGAAGGAACGGTGGGACAGACCGTATCAGGTGATCCTATACCCTGGGGCATAATTACATCACCGCTACCCCAGACTGAGAAAAACAAAACAATCCAATGTGAAACAGAAAAGGTCGTGGAGACAGAAAAGCTGTGTTATAAATGGCTCAGTCTTCAAAATAGGATTTAATAAAAAAATAGGATTTATTAAAAGAATAGAGGTAAGCAAACAGCGCTGGGTGCACCGGGAGTCTCCGCTCCACCAGGACGCACACCAGCTACATCAAGTAGCTGATTTTTATGCTCCTAGACTAATACATATTCATTACTACTTCTAAAAAAAATAGGTTATTATAATTAGCTTCCAGGGTCCAGTCCCTCCTACTGGAGCATGCGCGTCAGTCTCCGGTGGTCCCTCTGGGGATCTCTAGGGGTCTTTCATGCTGAAGGCTCGTAGTCTTCCTCTCCAAGTTTTTTTCTTGTCCTTCCCCTTCGTACTCCTTGGCACCATGTCAAGTTTATACAGCATCCCCTGCAGGTCTTGTCTCCTAGCCATCCTTCAGCTTCTTTTTTTCCTTCTTCTTAATCTCTTGGCCACCTGGCCAGATATCAGAGGCCTGCATAGTATCCCATAACAGTCACTAGTTGTTATCAGTTGTTCTGAAACCCCCAAACATCAAAGACTTCATACAAACACAAATAGCTTTCTTATTGAGACTTCACGAGTAATTAAAACATTCCTCACCAGCCATTCACAGGGACACTCCAGTTACATCTATAGCAGTGCTAAATCAACCACAAAGAAGGCAAAAAGGCTGTAACTGTTAGAAATAAGAGTTCGGAATAACAAAAGCAAATAGGCTCATGGATTTGAGGAATATTTCTGAAGATTTGATAATTTGACTATAATGAGGGGGAGACTGGGACACTGGGAGGAAAGGGAAGAAACCAAAGTCAAGGTACAAGAACTATATACATTAACCATTCTGTTTTTCTTAGACTTGTGGTTATACAAGGGTATGTAAGACAGAAGGTCACATTCGTCATACCATGCGGCCCTAGCACTGTTCCATACTGACACGAATCAGATGAACATACATAACAGCAGGAAGGGTATTATAGAGAGAAACAGCCCCTCTATCGTTCTCAATGTGAAAAGAAAAGAAATTACCAATTTATGGCTTGGAACACCAGGAGTGGACGGCTAGGGTTGTGTGAGGATGATGAACAATGCACACGACAAAAGGAAATGGAATGGCAGAATAATGACCATTCTCAATAAAAATCATGAGGAGGTTCCCACTACCCCGCCACCACCCTATAGCAACACCATACCAATGAATGAAGCTTAATACCTATATAATGTGTACAAATATATTATATTACGTATTAAAACTAGCATTGAAGATGAAAATACTGCCCTCTATGGGTGAGTGAAGTATTTTCAAAGGGGGGAAATGTTGGCATTAGCACCTGTTTTAGTATTCTGCACTAGCTCCTGGCATCAGCACATGGTTTAGGGGAAATGTTAGAAATGTTAACATTAGCACATATTTTAGTATCCTGCACCATCTCTTTTTAAGGAGTCACTGTCTTTAGATAAGTGTTGTAGTGTTTTCCAGGTTAATAAAAACAGGGTTATTATAATTAGTTTCCGGAATCCAAACCCTCCTACTGGAGCATGCGTTAACAGTCTCCGGTGGTCCCTCTGGGGGTCTCTCATGCTGAAGGCTCGTAGTCTTCCTCCCTCTTGTCCTTCTCCTTTGTCCATCTTGGCTGCACGTCAGAGACTTGTGCAGCGTCCCCTGCAAGCTTTGTCTTTTAGTCGTTCTTCAGTTTTCCCCGTCTCCTTAATCTCCTGGCCAGATATCAGAGGCTTGCATGGTGTCCCATGCAATAGTCATAATAGTTAGCAGCTATTCTGAACCGCCCCCCCCCCCACCTCCGGTACCAGATATCAGAGACTTCAAGGAAAAGCCTACAAATACATTTCCCTTCAAGCTCTCTATTGACACGAATCTGTTTTTCTTAGACACATGGTTATACAAGGGTCTGTAGGACAGGAGGTCACATTCATCATAGCATGCGGCCCTAGCATTGTTTCATATTGACACGAATCAGATGAACACATTTCACAATCCCCCATCTCCTTTTTCATGGCATTGATTTGTGGTTTCCTTTCCAATCAAGTCAATACTTGCCGAATTGATACCAATTGATACCAATTTTGGATCTTTGTTTGTTTTTATTATCATCAGGGAATGGGTTTTCTCCTTCCCTGGTTCTGGGTCAACAGGTACCGCAGATACTTGCATTCCCTGTATAACAGAGTGTATTAGTCTGGTAATACAAGGCATTAAACATGGAATTATTAACAATCCTCCACATATCCCCAGTACAACCATCCTTATTTTAGCAAGCCAATCACCACCCATAAAGCCCCCCTCCCATCACCCGCTTAGATCGATTCCATTTGAGATCTGAACTGGGACGTGTGCAAGTTTCTTCACTTCTTTTACAAGTTCATTTACAGCTTTTTTTTCCTGTTGTGGTTTAACCCAGCGGGCAGCTAAACAACACATGGCTGTTCGCTCACCTCCCCCCCCTCCTTCTCTGGGATGGGAGAGAGAAACGGGAAAGTGAAGCTCGTGAATTGAGATAAAGACAAGAAAATAATAACAACAATAATAATAATGACAATCATGAAGATAACAGTACTACTAGTAATAATGTGTACGAAACAAGTGATGCACAATGCAATTGCTCACCACCCACTGCCCGATGCCCAGCCTAACCCCGAGCATTCCGGCCCTCCTCCCAGCTCTTGCACCCCCAGCCTACCTGCTGGCAGGAGAGAGTGAGAAGCTGAAGTGTCCTTGGCTAGGTGTAAGCACTGCTCTGCAACAATTAAAACATCAGCATATTATCAGCACTCTTCTCATCCTAAGCCAGAACATAGCATTCTACCAGCTACGAGGAAGAAACACCCTCATCATCAATCTCTAAACAGCAATTACTAAGGTTAAATTTTCCACAGACTTCTTCTCTAGTAAATAATCCAAAGCTAAGCGATTTTGATACAAAGCAGTTCTCATCTTGGTATTTTGCTTTGCCATTAATCCAAGTGTTGGCATTAGCACCTGTTTTAGTATTCTGCACTAGCTCCTGGCATCAGCACATGGTTTAGGGGAAATGTTAGAAATGTTAACATTAGCACATATTTTAGTATCCTGCACCATCTCTTTTTAAGGAGTCACTGTCTTTAGATAAGTGTTGTAGTGTTTCCCAGGTTAATAAAAACAGGGTTATTATAATTAGTTTCCGGAATCCAAACCCTCCTACTGGAGCATGCGTTAACAGTCTCCGGTGGTCCCTCTGGGGGTCTCTCATGCTGAAGGCTCGTAGTCTTCCTCCCTCTTGTCCTTCTCCTTTGTCCATCTTGGCTGCACGTCAGAGACTTGTGCAGCGTCCCCTGCAAGCTTTGTCTTTTAGTCGTTCTTCAGTTTTCCCCGTCTCCTTAATCTCCTGGCCAGATATCAGAGGCTTGCATGGTGTCCCATGCAATAGTCATAATAGTTAGCAGCTATTCTGAACCGCCCCCCCCCCCACCTCCGGTACCAGATATCAGAGACTTCAAGGAAAAGCCTACAAATACATTTCCCTTCAAGCTCTCTATTGACACGAATCTGTTTTTCTTAGACACATGGTTATACAAGGGTCTGTAGGACAGGAGGTCACATTCATCATAGCATGCGGCCCTAGCATTGTTTCATATTGACACGAATCAGATGAACACATTTCACAATCCCCCATCTCCTTTTTCATGGCATTGATTTGTGGTTTCCTTTCCAATCAAGTCAATACTTGCCGAATTGATACCAATTGATACCAATTTTGGATCTTTGTTTGTTTTTATTATCATCAGGGAATGGGTTTTCTCCTTCCCTGGTTCTGGGTCAACAGGTACCGCAGATACTTGCATTCCCTGTATAACAGAGTGTATTAGTCTGGTAATACAAGGCATTAAACATGGAATTATTAACAATCCTCCACATATCCCCAGTACAACCATCCTTATTTTAGCAAGCCAATCACCACCCATAAAGCCCCCCTCCCATCACCCGCTTAGATCGATTCCATTTGAGATCTGAACTGGGACGTGTGCAAGTTTCTTCACTTCTTTTACAAGTTCATTTACAGCTTTTTTTTCCTGTTGTGGTTTAACCCAGCGGGCAGCTAAACAACACATGGCTGTTCGCTCACCTCCCCCCCCTCCTTCTCTGGGATGGGAGAGAGAAACGGGAAAGTGAAGCTCGTGAATTGAGATAAAGACAAGAAAATAATAACAACAATAATAATAATGACAATCATGAAGATAACAGTACTACTAGTAATAATGTGTACGAAACAAGTGATGCACAATGCAATTGCTCACCACCCACTGCCCGATGCCCAGCCTAACCCCGAGCATTCCGGCCCTCCTCCCAGCTCTTGCACCCCCAGCCTACCTGCTGGCAGGAGAGAGTGAGAAGCTGAAGTGTCCTTGGCTAGGTGTAAGCACTGCTCTGCAACAATTAAAACATCAGCATATTATCAGCACTCTTCTCATCCTAAGCCAGAACATAGCATTCTACCAGCTACGAGGAAGAAACACCCTCATCATCAATCTCTAAACAGCAATTACTAAGGTTAAATTTTCCACAGACTTCTTCTCTAGTAAATAATCCAAAGCTAAGCGATTTTGATACAAAGCAGTTCTCATCTTGGTATTTTGCTTTGCCATTAATCCAAGTGTTGGCATTAGCACCTGTTTTAGTATTCTGCACTAGCTCCTGGCATCAGCACATGGTTTAGGGGAAATGTTAGAAATGTTAACATTAGCACATATTTTAGTATCCTGCACCATCTCTTTTTAAGGAGTCACTGTCTTTAGATAAGTGTTGTAGTGTTTCCCAGGTTAATAAAAACAGGGTTATTATAATTAGTTTCCGGAATCCAAACCCTCCTACTGGAGCATGCGTTAACAGTCTCCGGTGGTCCCTCTGGGGGTCTCTCATGCTGAAGGCTCGTAGTCTTCCTCCCTCTTGTCCTTCTCCTTTGTCCATCTTGGCTGCACGTCAGAGACTTGTGCAGCGTCCCCTGCAAGCTTTGTCTTTTAGTCGTTCTTCAGTTTTCCCCGTCTCCTTAATCTCCTGGCCAGATATCAGAGGCTTGCATGGTGTCCCATGCAATAGTCATAATAGTTAGCAGCTATTCTGAACCGCCCCCCCCCCACCTCCGGTACCAGATATCAGAGACTTCAAGGAAAAGCCTACAAATACATTTCCCTTCAAGCTCTCTATTGACACGAATCTGTTTTTCTTAGACACATGGTTATACAAGGGTCTGTAGGACAGGAGGTCACATTCATCATAGCATGCGGCCCTAGCATTGTTTCATATTGACACGAATCAGATGAACACATTTCACAATCCCCCATCTCCTTTTTCATGGCATTGATTTGTGGTTTCCTTTCCAATCAAGTCAATACTTGCCGAATTGATACCAATTGATACCAATTTTGGATCTTTGTTTGTTTTTATTATCATCAGGGAATGGGTTTTCTCCTTCCCTGGTTCTGGGTCAACAGGTACCGCAGATACTTGCATTCCCTGTATAACAGAGTGTATTAGTCTGGTAATACAAGGCATTAAACATGGAATTATTAACAATCCTCCACATATCCCCAGTACAACCATCCTTATTTTAGCAAGCCAATCACCACCCATAAAGCCCCCCTCCCATCACCCGCTTAGATCGATTCCATTTGAGATCTGAACTGGGACGTGTGCAAGTTTCTTCACTTCTTTTACAAGTTCATTTACAGCTTTTTTTTCCTGTTGTGGTTTAACCCAGCGGGCAGCTAAACAACACATGGCTGTTCGCTCACCTCCCCCCCCTCCTTCTCTGGGATGGGAGAGAGAAACGGGAAAGTGAAGCTCGTGAATTGAGATAAAGACAAGAAAATAATAACAACAATAATAATAATGACAATCATGAAGATAACAGTACTACTAGTAATAATGTGTACGAAACAAGTGATGCACAATGCAATTGCTCACCACCCACTGCCCGATGCCCAGCCTAACCCCGAGCATTCCGGCCCTCCTCCCAGCTCTTGCACCCCCAGCCTACCTGCTGGCAGGAGAGAGTGAGAAGCTGAAGTGTCCTTGGCTAGGTGTAAGCACTGCTCTGCAACAATTAAAACATCAGCATATTATCAGCACTCTTCTCATCCTAAGCCAGAACATAGCATTCTACCAGCTACGAGGAAGAAACACCCTCATCATCAATCTCTAAACAGCAATTACTAAGGTTAAATTTTCCACAGACTTCTTCTCTAGTAAATAATCCAAAGCTAAGCGATTTTGATACAAAGCAGTTCTCATCTTGGTATTTTGCTTTGCCATTAATCCAAGTGTTGGCATTAGCACCTGTTTTAGTATTCTGCACTAGCTCCTGGCATCAGCACATGGTTTAGGGGAAATGTTAGAAATGTTAACATTAGCACATATTTTAGTATCCTGCACCATCTCTTTTTAAGGAGTCACTGTCTTTAGATAAGTGTTGTAGTGTTTCCCAGGTAATATACTATCAATGAGATCCTAATCTGATAAAGAGACGCGAGATTCTTCACAGAAAGATCCTGAGGATGAACAGGTACACCTCGACCTTTGATAAGAACTTGGAAGATGGCAAAATAACATGGAGAGTTGGAAAGAGCATGCGCAGAGAAGAAAGGTGAATAGTTCAGCAGGGAGGAAGACTCTTTACTTCATCATGAAGACCACCAGGAAGACCACCAGACGGTGCTGCGCATGTGCAAGTAGGGAGGAGTCAAGGGAGGAGTCACTGAGCTTGATGTTGCAGCTTGAAATGAATATGTATGAATTTATGTATCTCCAAGAATATAAATTTGCGGTGGGGATGTAACGGGATTTGAAGCCAGATTTGGGCACCTGCCCCTGGTTTCCAGCGCTGAATAAAGCACCTTCATATAATCACGTTGTGGTTATGTGTCTGCTACGCTAACATTTTGGCGACCCAGATGGGACGGCGTGGGCACTGCTGAGGCGGATCGTGTTTCGATTACGCTCCAGCCGGCACCGGGGAGTTTCTCAGGGAGCCATCGACCGCAACCGACCTCCTCTGCTCACGACGTACCACGGGATAGGTAAGCAAAGGTGCTTTCTGGTTTTCGGTACCGATCTGGTCTGGAAAGCCTGCCGGTCAGACGCGGCGAAAGCCACGCTCGGTTGGGCAGGAAGCTTCCAGGGTAAGCCTAGGCGCCGTCCGTCAGACGGAGTGAAAGCTCCGCAGGTTCGGCATTGGAGGTCAGTATTGGAAATTGTGTTGGTTTGTGTCGAAAAGGGGGGGGGGGGGGGGTCGGCACGATATCGGGTGAAGCACACTGCTGTTCCGACAGCTTTTAGGGAAGTGTGCTGCCGCTTAGGCGGCACCTCGTTGCTTCGGCAACCCTTGCTGCTATAGTAATTCTCAGATCCTGTTACTGTGATTACTGTCAATAAGGTTATAAGATTGTCATGAAAGCGCTAAAAGAGATTTTGGGTCAGGATGCTCCTATCCCACGGACATCCCCACTCGGGTGCTTATTAGCACATTGGAAAGAGGGCGGTTTTGGTCAAGAAATGCGAAAAGGGAAATTGATTGACTATTGTAATGGCTGGTGGCCGCAATACAAGCTAGAGGATCAAGAGACTTGGCCCGAGAATGGCACACTACAGTATAATACAATTTTACAGTTAATGTTATTTTGTAAAAGGGAAGGAAAGGATGACGAGCTTCCATATGTAGAATTGTTCTTTTATTTGCGCCGAAAACCTGAATGGCAGCGTGCCTGCAGAATAATGGTGTTTAATACCCTAAATGAGAATCGTTGTTGTGCGTGTGCTAAGGAGGGACGTTGCATACAGCACCAGGCAATAGAAAATAGTAAACATAATGGAGAAATGAATGATGGAAATGTAGATTTGGAAATTGCGCCGTTAGCTCTGGAAGAACGGGCAGAGGAGGAAGAGGAAAATGAGGAAAGGTCCCCGACTTTAGCCTCTCCTGTCTCATGTAGAACTCGACAACGGCAGAGAGTAGGAGGGATTGTGGATGAACGGGGGGGGAAGATAATTGCACCCCTCCGGCAGGGAGTAGGAGCGGAAGGACCGGTATATGTTAAGGCACCCTTCTCGGCCGGAGATTTAGTAATTTGGAAACAGGCAGCCGGAACTTATAGAGAAAATCCGGACAAAGTTGCAAGAGTGGTGAAAACGATAATCAAAACTCAGAATCCAGATTGGGATGATTTACAGGTAATTTTAGATACCTTAATGGATTCAACAGAAAAAGATATGGTTTTGCGGGCAGCCAAGGAAAGAGCTCGAGAAGAGATACGAAACGGGCTAGTACCTGGAAATCTGGACCAGAATTTTCCCACTGAAGACCCCCAGTGGCATTATAATACAGGGGACGGAATAAGGAGATTAAAGAGATATCAGGACTGGGTCCAGATCGGGGTGCAAAATGCTATGCCCCGAACTATAAATTGGTCAAGATTATATAATGTTAGGCAAGAAAGGACGGAATCACCATCTGCCTTTTTGGAAAGATTAAAAGAAACGGCCAGAAAATACACAGACTTGGATGTGGAAACCGAACAAGCTAAGACCCAGCTAGCTCTTATTTTCTTAGGACAAGCCCAGGAAGATATTAGGAAGAAATTGCAGAAATTGGAAGGCGCAGATCTGAGGGATTTGGATAGACTGTTGGAGATTGCTTGGAAAGTGTGTAACAATAGAGAAAAGGAGGCAGCCAAAAGGCAACAACAGAATTTATTGGCAGTTGTCCAGGGAAGAGAACGGGGAGGGTTAAGAGGAAGAGGTCGAGGGAATATGAATAGTCGAGGTAGAGGAGCAGAGAGAGGTTATCCAGGTTCGGGAGGAAATGGGCTGGGTCTCAACCAATGTGCCCATTGTAAGGAAGAAGGCCACTGGAAAAATGAATGTCCTCTTCGACAACAGCCAATGATTGGTAGAGGGAATCCATTCCGAAATCAGGAAATAGCCAAAGCAATGGTCCTGGGGGATTATTGCAGCTGACCAGGAAACCAGAGAGAAGCAGGAGAGCCCCTAGTGGCAATTCATACAGGAAATAGGGAAGTAAAGTTTCTAGTTGATACAGGGGCAACGTACTCAGTACTTAATAGATTAGATGGCAAAATAGGGGAAAGAAAGACAGCTATCGTAGGTGCCACCGGGAAGGAGGAAATACGGCCATTCCTACAACCCCTCGATTTACGGTTTTGTCCTGGTTTCAGTTAGAACAGAGTTAATTTTCTTCCTAGTAGCTGGTAGAATGCTATGTTTTGGCTTAGGAGGAGAAGAGTGCTGATAACACCCTGATGTTTTAATTGTTGCAGAGCAGTGCTTATACTAAGCCAAGGACATCTCAGCTTCTTGCTCTGTCCTGCCAACGGGCAGGCTGGGGGTGCAGCAAGAGCTGGGAGGGGACAGACCTAGGACAGGTGACCCAAACTAGCCAAAGAGGTATTCCATACCATCTGACGTCATGCTAAACTATATATAGGGGTGGCTAGCCGGGGGAGGGGGGCCGCACTGCTCGGGGTTAGGCTGGGCATCGGTCAGCGGGTGGTGAGCAATTGCATTGTGCATCACTTGTTTGTACACATTATTAATAGTAGTACTATTATCATCATTGTGTTATTATTATTATTGTTATTATTATTATTATTATTATTATTATTTTCCAGTCTTATTAAACTGTCTTTATCTCAACTCACGGGCTTCACTTTCCATTTCTCTCCCCCGTCCCAGAGAGGGAGGGGGGAGGGTGAGCGAACGGCTGTGTGGTGTTTAGCTGCCGGCCGGGTTAAACCATGACAGTCTGTTTTGGCGCCCAACGTGGGGCTCGAAAGGTTGAGATAACGGCAGATCTGATCAGAGTGTGTTAGACTAAAATTGGTATAAGTATTAGACCTGCTTAATAGTCACTTGTCCTAATGCTGATTGCTTTAATCTCAAGTCTGCTGCGCCTGTTTTCCAAATTGAGTATTATAGCACATTATTTTCCGTATGTGCTCTCTGTCATGTTGTTTATCCTCTCCGGGCCCTGGTTTCAGATCATTGTGGTACTGTGTGTTGTAACAGTGGCTTATGAGACGATGAAATATCTGGTCATGACTCTAACTTGGTATTTGTACTCAGTAACATCGTCGACTCTATACTTTGGAAACTGTATCTTGGAAACTATTAGCAATTATACCTGTTGCCTTTTTTCATTAGGGAGTCAATCTGTGGAGGGGAAAGGGGAAGATATTTTTTCTTACTCGATCACTCTCCCTTTCTCCTTCACCACCCCCTTATCCTCCTTGATCACTGATCACTCTCCCTTTCTCCTTCACCACCCTCTTATCCTCCGAGCTTGTTACAATAGCTCTCCAAGATATTGAATATCCTTGGGATACTCAGACCAGCATGGTCTTGTTGTTATGCCTCCTGAATGTGCTTCAGGTTTTGCTTAAAGTTAAACAACTACTTAGGAAGCTCATCCGGAGATCTGCCCGGAGGCAGTATAGTTGTGGGTGGCAGGGAGTATGGGAGGATATGGGCAGGCATCTAGAGCAGTTGGCACCCCCAGTGTTTTGGAAATTCACCCCTGAACAACTGCAAACTCCTAAAAAACTGGCAGAATGTTTGAAAAAAAGGTGTCATGACTCTGGCAGTTCCAAAGTAACACAAATCATTGTAACGTGCTGGGGCCTGGCTCATGCCTATCGAGCTGCCATTGATACTGCTATCAACTTAGTGACAGACTCTGCGGCTACTCCAAGTCCTGTGACAGATCCGATGGCCACTGCGACCCCTACGGTGGACTCTGCAGCCGCTCCAGTTCCAGCTCCTGCAGACACTCCAGTTCCAGTTCCTGTAGCTGCTCCAGCTCCGGTTCCTGCAGCTGCTCCAGTTCCAGCTCCTGCAGACACTCCAGTTCCAGTTCCTGTAGCTGCTCCAGCTCCGGTTCCTGCAGCTGCTCCAGTTCCAGCTCCTGCAGACACTCCAGTTCCAGCTCCTGCAGCTGCTCCAGCTCCTGTGGCTGGGTCAGAGAAACGAGCTGTAGCAGTGCAAGTTGACCCTGCACAGGGTATTCCAACCCCTGTGGCAGACTCTGTAACGGGGTCAGAGAAACGAGCTGTAGCAGTGCAAGTTGACCCTGCACAGGGTATTCCAACCCCTGTGGCAGACTCTGTAACGGGGTCAGAGAAACGAGCTGTAGCAGTGCAAGTTGCCCCTGTAGAGAAGGTGAAAAAATGGTATAGAGATTCAAGTCGTTTAGAACGCAGAGAGTCTTCTGCCAAATCTAGGTATAGAGACGACGATGCTGGGCCATCAGGGATTCAGGAGGAGGAAGATGAGGATGCCGAAAAATCAACAGTAACTACCCGAAACCTATACGAGCGTGAGCTACGAGATGTGCGAAAAGATTTTGGTCGCTGTATAGGTGAGCAGCTTGTCACCTGGCTGCTTCGGTGCTGGGACACTGGAGCCAATTGTGTGGAATTAGACGGCAGGGAAGCCAGACGGCTGGGATCCCTTGCTAGAGACGCAGGCATTGACAAAGCAATTGCAGACGAAGCACAATCTCACAGCCTCTGGAGGCGTCTCCTCTCAGCTGTGAGGGAAAGGCATCCCTTCAAGGAAGAGCTTTTATGTCTACCAGGCAAGTGGACCACTATGGAGAAGGGAATCCAGTACCTGAGGGAATTAGCCGTACGGGAAGTGATTTATGAGGATCCAGACCTCAGACAAACATCCAAAGATCCAGATGAAGTCAGGTGTACACGACCCATGTGGCGGAAGTTTGTACGGAGTGCACCATCATCATATGCCAGCTCATTGGCAATAATGGCCTGGAAAGAGGATGAGGAACCCACAGTGGATGAAGTGGCTAAACAACTTCGGCAGTCCGAAGAAAGTCTCTCCCCTTCCTTACAGGCCTGCGTCTCAGCTGTGGAGAAACTTTCTGAAGAGTTCCACCAACTTAAAGAGAATCCATCTTCCTCCCCACCTGAACAAACCAGTGTCCACCGACCAAAAGAGAACACTTGGGAGAAACTTTCTGAAAAGGTTCACCAACTTGAAGAGAGATTATTCTCCTCCGCACCTGTACAAAGCAGTGTCTCAGCTATCGGGGGTAGGCGTTCATCCACACAAAGACGATATGGTGGGTACTCACCCCGTGCCACCCTGTGGTTTTACTTACGAGACCATGGAGAGGACATGAGAAAATGGGATGGAAAATCTACCGCGACCCTAGAGGCACGGGTACGTGAGTTGCAAAAGAAAACAATCGGGAAAAAGGGATTCTCTGAAAAGTTTGCTGCTCCAACTTCCAGCAGACAGTCCTTCAAACACAGAAATGAAGAAGATTCTGACCAGGATTAGGGGGGCCCTGCCTCCAGCCAGGGGGAGGATTCAAGTTCGTACTGGAGTTCCAGCATGTCCGGCACTGCAGCACTCAATGGTGGCGTGACTTCGTTCAGGCCACGATAGTCCACTGTTAGTCTCCACTCACCATTAGACTTTCGCACTGGCCATATGGGACTATTGAAAGGTGAATGAGTCTTGCTGATCACTCCTTGGCTCTCCAATTGACGAATTAGCTTATGGATGGGAATCAGGGAGTCTCGGTTAGTGCGATATTGCCGCCGGTGCACAGTTGTGGTAGCGATTGGCACTTGCTGTTCTTCAACCCTCAGCAACCCCACAACAGAGGGGTCCTCTGAGAGACCAGGCAAGGTAGATAATTGTTTAATGCCCTCTGTCTCTAAGGCAGCTATACCAAAAGCCCACCGGAACCCTTTTGGGTCCTTGAAATATCCTCTTCTAAGATAGTCTGTGCCAAGGATACATGGAGCATCTGGGCCAGTCGCAATACGGTGCTTTTCCCACTCATTCCCAGTCAGACTCACTTCAGCCTCCAATACAGTCAACTGCTGAGATCCCCCTGTCACTCCACAAATACAGATGGGCTCTGGCCCTTTATAGCTCGATGGCATTAGAGTACATTGTGCACCGGTGTCTACTAAAGCCTTATACTTCTGTGCGTCTGACGTGCCAGGCCATCGAATCCACACAGTCCAATAAACTCGACTGTCCCTTTCCTCCCCCTGGCTGGAGGCAGGGCCCCCTTAATCCTGGTCAGAATCTTCTTCATTTCTGTGTTTGAAGGACTGTCTGCTGGAAGTTGGAGCAGCAAACTTTTCAGAGAATCCCTTTTTGCCGATTGTTTTTTTTTCAAAAAAGACTGTCGTGGTTTAACCCGGCCGGCAGCTAAACACCACACAGCCGTTCGCTCACCCTCCCCCCTCCCTCTCTGGGACGGGGGAGAGAAATGGAAAGTGAAGCCCGTGAGTTGAGATAAAGACAGTTTAATAAGACTGGAAAATAATAATAATAATAATAATAATAATAATAATAATAACAACACAATGATGATAATAGTACTACTATTAATAATGTGTACAAACAAGTGATGCACAATGCAATTGCTCACCACCCGCTGACCAATGCCCAGCCTAACCCCGAGCAGTGCGGCCCCCCTCCCCCGGCTAGCCACCCCTATATATAGTTTAGCATGACGTCAGATGGTATGGAATACCTCTTTGGCTAGTTTGGGTCACCTGTCCTAGGTCTGTCCCCTCCCAGCTCTTGCTGCACCCCCAGCCTGCCCGTTGGCAGGACAGAGCAAGAAGCTGAGATGTCCTTGGCTTAGTATAAGCACTGCTCTGCAACAATTAAAACATCAGGGTGTTATCAGCACTCTTCTCCTCCTAAGCCAAAACATAGCATTCTACCAGCTACTAGGAAGAAAATTAACTCTGTTCTAACTGAAACCAGGACAGGTTTGGAGGTAAAGAGATTACGCATGAATTTTTATATGTACCAGAATGCCCTATTCCTCTATTGGGGCGAGACTTACTGACTAAATTAAATGCTACCATAACATTTGAGGATGGAGAATTAATCATGAAAATCCCGGAATCAAAAATTGGACAGGTACTAGTGATTAAAGAAAAAGCCACCCCCCACCTTCCTAAGGAAGTAGAAGATGCAGTAATACCTATAGTTTGGGAGACAGATGTTCCTGGAAAATCTAAAGTGGCTTCCCCAGTCAAAATTGAGCTTAAGGAAGGGGCGTGACCAATACGAATTAAGCAGTATCCATTAAAATTGGAAGCTAGGTTAGCAATAGTGAAGATTATAGATAAGTTTCTTAATTATCATATTCTGGAAGAGTGTAAGTCCGAATACAACACTCCGATCTTCCCAGTAAAGAAACCCAACGGGGAATACAGACTGGTGCAAGATCTTAGAGCAATAAATGAAAGAACGACAGACATTCACCCGGTGGTGGCCAATCCTTATACCTTACTGACAACTATAAAAGAAACATATCGATGGTTTACAGTGATTGATTTGAAGGATGCTTTCTTTTGTATACCTATTGATGACAATAGTAGGAAGCTTTTCGCCTTCGAATGGGAGAACCCACGAACGGGACGGAAAATGCAATTAACTTGGACCAGACTACCCCAAGGATTTAAGAATAGTCCAACCCTTTTTGGAGGCCAGCTTGCTAAGGAAATAGAGAAGTGGACTAATCAAGGACAAATCCAGGTACCAAGAAGACGATATCTGCTATTGCCATATGTGGATGATATACTCATAGCTACCGAAAAAGAATCAGAATGTATTCAGGTAACTATGGATATTCTGAATCAGCTGGGGCTGAATGGGTATAAGGTCTCCAAACAAAAGGCACAAATTGCATGCACCACGGTGATCTACCTGGGGTGTGAAATATCCCAGGGACAGAGAAAATTGGGAATTAATCGGATTCAGGCTATTTGTGGAGTTCCGGAACCACGGAACCTACATGAATTACAAGCCTTCCTAGGTATGGCCGGGTGGTGCAGACCGTGGATAATGGACTACGGACTCATAGCAAAACCCCTCTATGAAGTACAAAAAGCTTGCACATTTACATGGGGAATACCGCAACAAGAGGCTTTTAAGAAAATAAAAGAGGCCCTAGCGAAAGCACGTGCCCTGGGTCTGCCAGATTTATCAAAGGACTTTCAATTGTTTGTACATGAGAGACAACGATTGGCGTTAGGCGTACTGACTCAAAGATTAGGGAGCTGGAAGAGACCAGCAGGATACTTTTCTAAACAGCTGGATGCGGTAAGTGCTGGGTGGCCCTCCTGCCTAAGAGCTGTGGCAGCTACCATTCTTTTCATACAGGAGGCTAGAAAGCTTACGTTGGGAAAACGGATCGAAGTATTCGTACCACACATGGTAACTATGGTACTGGAACAAGAGGGGGGCCATTGGCTATCACCTAGCCGAATGATGAAATATCAAGCAATATTAACTGAACAAGATGATGGAATTTTGAAAACCACTAACTTATTAAATCCAGCAGTATTTTTAGGAACGACGACGGAAGAAGGAGACCTTAATCATGACTGTGTGGAAGTTATGGAACATACTTATGCCAGTAGAACAGATCTGAAGGATCAGCCACTGAAGGAACCAGATTGGGAACTTTTCACAGATGGAAGCAGCTTTGTGGAAAATGGGACTCGTTACGCAGGATATGCGGTAACAACATCGAAAATGGTGATTGAGGCAAATTCTTTACCTCCAGGGACATCAGCTCAACGGGCAGAGGTAGTTGCTCTAACTCGAGCTTTGGAATTAAGTGAAGGCAAGAACGTTAACATTTGGACAGACTCAAAATACGCGTTTGGAGTAGTTCATGTGCATGGAGCATTCTGGAAAGAACGAGGAATGTTGTCTTCGCAAGGGACTAATGTAAAATATCAAGAAGAAATATTGAAATTAATAACGGCTGTGCAGAAACCCCAACAGGTGGCCATAATGCATTGTAAAGCTCACCAAGGAGGAACATCAGAGATTGTGGAAGGAAATAGATTAGCAGACTCAACGGCTCGAAAGGTCGCACGAGAAATATGGAAAATGATGGCACTAATTCCGACACAGGTAGGCCTATCTTGCTCTAGGTTAGCCAAGGACCCAAAGTATTCCCCAGAGGACGAACGGCTTGCCAATTTGCTGAAGGCCCAGAAGAATTCTGATGGTTGGTATGTAACAACAACAGGACAGGTTGTAGTGCCCCCACTAGTAATGCGAGAGATTCTACAAGAAAAGCATAATGAATGCCACTGGGGAGCAGATGCGATGGTGACTTATTTGAAACGAGGTGTTATCTCAGTACACACGTTGACAATGGCGAAATCCGTAATGTCAAAGTGCGAGCTCTGCCTAAAGAATAATCCAGTAGCAAGGAAACATGCTGAAATGGGTAGGACTAGAACTGGAATAGAGCCTGGGGATTACGGGCAAACTGACTTTGTAGAATTACCAAAGGCCCGTGGCTACAAATACTTGTTAGTAGGGGTTGACACTTTTTCTGGATGGCCGGAGGCTCTTCCCTGTCATACCAATCAGGCAAAAGAAACAGTAAAATGGCTACTGCAGGAAATTATCCCTAGATTTGGTGTACCGTTGGGTATCTCCTCAGATAGAGGACCCCATTTTATTGCTAATGTGGTTAAAGGGGTTAGTAGGTTGCTAGGAATTACTTGGAATTTACATACTCCATGGAGACCACAGTCTAGCGGACAGCTAGAAAGGATGAATCAGACTTTGAAAGGACAACTAAGCAAAATTTGTCAGGAAGCTAAAATACAATGGCCGCAGGCCCTACCAATAGCCCTATTCAGGATTAGAATAAAGCCAAAGAGTGGGATGTCAATAAGCCCGTATGAGATATTGTATGGGAAACCTTATGGGTCCCCTGAACCAAATCCGAATATGCATGTTACCGCTAAGCAGGATGTGTATAACTATGTTCTATCCCTTGGCAAGACTCTAGCTCGACTACGCAGCGTCCTGGTGTGGAATCGACCTTTGGGCTTGGAGAATCCAGTACACGACATACAACCAGGGGACAGTGTCTATATTAAAAACTGGTATGAAGAGCCTTTGAAGGAACGGTGGGACAGACCGTATCAGGTGATCCTATACCCTGGGGCATAATTACATCACCGCTACCCCAGACTGAGAAAAACAAAACAATCCAATGTGAAACACAAAAGGTCGTGGAGACAGAAAAGCTGTGTTATAAATGGCTCAGTCTTCAAAATAGGATTTAATAAAAAAAATAAGATTTATTAAAAGAATAGAGGTAAGCAAACAGCGCTGGGTGCACCGGGAGTCTCCGCTCCACCAGGACGCACACCAGCTACATCAAGTAGCTGATTTTTATGCTCCTAGACTAATACATATTCATTACTACTTCTAAAAAAAATAGGTTATTATAATTAGCTTCCGGGGTCCAGTCCCTCCTACTGGAGCATGCGCGTCAGTCTCCGGTGGTCCCTCTGGGGATCTCTAGGGGTCTTTCATGCTGAAGGCTCGTAGTCTTCCTCTCCAAGTTTTTTTCTTGTCCTTCCCCTTCGTACTCCTTGGCACCATGTCAAGTTTATACAGCATCCCCTGCAGGTCTTGTCTCCTAGCCATCCTTCAGCTTCTTTTTTTCCTTCTTCTTAATCTCTTGGCCACCTGGCCAGATATCAGAGGCCTGCATAGTATCCCATAACAGTCACTAGTTGTTATCAGTTGTTCTGAAACCCCCAAACATCAAAGACTTCATACAAACACAAATAGCTTTCTTATTGAGACTTCACGAGTAATTAAAACATTCCTCACCAGCCATTCACAGGGACACTCCAGTTACATCTATAGCAGTGCTAAATCAACCACAAAGAAGGCAAAAAGGCTGTAACTGTTAGAAATAAGAGTTCGGAATAACAAAAGCAAATAGGCTCATGGATTTGAGGAATATTTCTGAAGATTTGATAATTTGACTATAATGAGGGGGAGACTGGGACACTGGGAGGAAAGGGAAGAAACCAAAGTCAAGGTACAAGAACTATATACATTAACCATTCTGTTTTTCTTAGACTTGTGGTTATACAAGGGTATGTAAGACAGAAGGTCACATTCGTCATACCATGCGGCCCTAGCACTGTTCCATACTGACACGAATCAGATGAACATACATAACAGCTGGAAGGGTATTATAGAGAGAAACAGCCCCTCTATCGTTCTCAATGTGAAAAGAAAAGAAATTACCAATTTACGGCTTGGAACACCAGGAGTGGACGGCTAGGGTTGTGTGAGGATGATGAACAACGCACACGACAGAAGGAAATGGAATGGCAGAATAATGACCATTCTCACTAAAAATCATGAGGAGGTTCCCACTACCCCGCCACCACCCTATAGCAACACCATACCAATGAATGAAGCTTAATACCTATATAATGTGTACAAATATATTATATTACGTAGTAAAACTAGCATTGAAGATGAAAATACTGCCCTCTATGGGTGAGTGAAGTATTTTCAAAGGGGGGAAATGTTGGCATTAGCACCTGTTTTAGTATTCTGCACTAGCTCCTGGCATCAGCACATGGTTTAGGGGAAATGTTAGAAATGTTAACATTAGCACATATTTTAGTATCCTGCACCATCTCTTTTTAAGGAGTCACTGTCTTTATCGATAGATGTTGTACATCTCTTTTTAAGGAGTCACTGTCTTTAGATAAGTGTTGTAGTGTTTCCCAGGTTAATAAAAACAGGGTTATTATAATTAGTTTCTGGAATCCAAACCCTCCTACTGGAGCATGCGTTAACAGTCTCCGGTGGTCCCTCTGGGGGTCTCTCATGCTGAAGGCTCGTAGTCTTCCTCCCTCTTGTCCTTCTCCTTTGTCCATCTTGGCTGCACGTCAGAGACTTGTGCAGCGTCCCCTGCAAGCTTTGTCTTTTAGTCGTTCTTCAGTTTTCCCCGTCTCCTTAATCTCCTGGCCAGATATCAGAGGCTTGCATGGTGTCCCATGCAATAGTCATAATAGTTAGCAGCTATTCTGAACCGCCCCCCCCCCCACCTCCGGTACCAGATATCAGAGACTTCAAGGAAAAGCCTACAAATACATTTCCCTTCAAGCTCTCTATTGACACGAATCTGTTTTTCTTAGACACATGGTTATACAAGGGTCTGTAGGACAGGAGGTCACATTCATCATAGCATGCGGCCCTAGCATTGTTTCATATTGACACGAATCAGATGAACACATTTCACAATCCCCCATCTCCTTTTTCATGGCATTGATTTGTGGTTTCCTTTCCAATCAAGTCAATACTTGCCGAATTGATACCAATTGATACCAATTTTGGATCTTTGTTTGTTTTTATTATCATCAGGGAATGGGTTTTCTCCTTCCCTGGTTCTGGGTCAACAGGTACCGCAGATACTTGCATTCCCTGTATAACAGAGTGTATTAGTCTGGTAATACAAGGCATTAAACATGGAATTATTAACAATCCTCCACATATCCCCAGTACAACCATCCTTATTTTAGCAAGCCAATCACCACCCATAAAGCCCCCCTCCCATCACCCGCTTAGATCGATTCCATTTGAGATCTGAACTGGGACGTGTGCAAGTTTCTTCACTTCTTTTACAAGTTCATTTACAGCTTTTTTTTCCTGTTGTGGTTTAACCCAGCGGGCAGCTAAACAACACATGGCTGTTCGCTCACCTCCCCCCCTCCTTCTCTGGGATGGGAGAGAGAAACGGGAAAGTGAAGCTCGTGAATTGAGATAAAGACAAGAAAATAATAACAACAATAATAATAATGACAATCATGAAGATAACAGTACTACTAGTAATAATGTGTACGAAACAAGTGATGCACAATGCAATTGCTCACCACCCACTGCCCGATGCCCAGCCTAACCCCGAGCATTCCGGCCCTCCTCCCAGCTCTTGCACCCCCAGCCTACCTGCTGGCAGGAGAGAGTGAGAAGCTGAAGTGTCCTTGGCTAGGTGTAAGCACTGCTCTGCAACAATTAAAACATCAGCATATTATCAGCACTCTTCTCATCCTAAGCCAGAACATAGCATTCTACCAGCTACGAGGAAGAAACACCCTCATCATCAATCTCTAAACAGCAATTACTAAGGTTAAATTTTCCACAGACTTCTTCTCCAGTAAATAATCCAAAGCTAAGCGATTTTGATACAAAGCAGTTCTCATCCTGGTATTTTGCTTTGCCATTAATCCAAGCGCATCTCCGGTTTTATTTACAACTCTTTCTATTACAGCTTGTAACCTAATTATTCTATTAAGTATATATATTGGGGTCCTACAGCCCCAGGATCCGTCTTCTGCCCACGTAGCTGGATCATAATAAGCAAACGCCTTCCATCAAGGGGTTGGGCCCGCTTTCAGGGTCGATTTGGGTTTGTGTTACCATTCAGCCTGTCAGGGTGATCCAGCTCCTGGAAAACGAATCACAATTTTATATGGGTTTAAAAAAAAAAGGTTCTTATGTTATTTTCTCGGGACAACCTGACCTTAGTGTGGGAGAAGTCCGGTCGAGGCCCTTTCACTCGGCAGTCAATACCCATAGGGGTTGCCTCCCTCGGTAGACCATACACACCGCAGTGGAGGGTCCTGCCCCGGTCTTGCCTCCTCCCTTTCCTCCCTTTACGCTTGTCTCCTTTATTTGGCATCCTTAATTCATGCAGAGCCTCGTTGCCAGAATATTAGTTCTTCTGTAGCTTGAGTTTCAGTTCCCCAGGAGCAGACTCAACCCTCCAAGTTTCAGTAGTTACTGGTCCTTTTATTCTGGATGCGTGGGTCCAACCCCTTTCTGCTGTGAGGTCATAAGGAAAACAAGGTACCATCCCTCCCGTCGGCGGTTCAATGATTCTTCCCTCCAGGTGTTTCTTAAGACCTTGTCTCCTGGTTGTATTTTACGAATAGCAAATCCTAAAGGTGGTGTTTGAGCCATCATTCCAATTTCTCTTAGCTCTTGTAATCTCCTTCCAAGAATAATTACACCTTTCTGGATGCTATGATCCTCAACTACGTTGTTCCCTAGAGGCATCCCTTGAGAAGAAGGCATACCACATAACATTTCATATGGCGATAAATCCAGTCTCACTGTGTGGTTTAGTTCTTATGTTTAAAAGTGCCAATGGTAAGCATCTCGTCCAGGGCATCTGTGTCTCGATCATTAATTTAGCCAATTGTTGTTTTATTGTTTGATTCAGTCTTTCTACTTTCCCTGAACTTTGTGGGTGCCACGGAGTATGGTATTCCCACTGAATACCTAATGATTGACATAATTTTATTATTTTAGAAGTAAAGTGTGTGCCCTGATCAGAATCAATGTACTGGATTATCCCATATCTAGGTACCAGGTGTTCTAATAGAATTTTTACCACCATTTGTGCCGTAGCTCGTGCTACGGGATAAGCTTCTACCCATTGTGTAGAATGATCTACTATTACCAATAGATATTTTATCCTCCCTACCTTAGACAATTCAGTTAAATCAACATGTACTTTCTCAAAAGGCCTATAAGCTGTTTTTTCTCCCTCCCGTGGCTGCTTGTCGAAGCACTTTCTTATTTGTCTTCTGACAAGTTAAGCAACTTTGTACAATTTGCTTTGCTATTTCAAAAATCCCAAGGCAACCAAATAGTTTAAGTAAATGATCACTTAAGGCCTTTGTACCCCAATGTGTTTGTGCATGCAAACGTCCCAGTATTTGCTTCGCATAAGCTTTTGGCACTCTCTCTCGCCTGTCTGGCAGTGTCCATTTTCCTTCTTCTAACTTAGCCCCTATTTTCTCCAGTTTCGTTTGTTTGCTTTGTTTTGTTTTCCATTGCATTTCAGAGTCGGTCCAAAAACTCCATAGGGGTTTCTTCTGGATCTTGTTGGAACAGATTCTCAATTCCCAATTTAACCAGATTTTGGTATTCACCGTTCATCATTTCCGGGGTGACTATCGTCTCAGCGTGGGGTCGGTCAGGGGAATGCAATTGTCAACAGTTCCCTGAGCGGTCCCATTGGCAATCTGAGCTAACTCATAAACTCAGGTTGTTTTAAGAGTTCGTTGCTTTTCTGTGTCCATGACAACTCTCTCGCACCCATCACGGTCCATCTGCCCCAAAGGGCTCACACCGGTGACTTTGAGATCACAGCCTCCTGTGGAGGCAGAACTATTAACACTCCTACATCCTCTTTCCCTGCTCATTCAACTTCAAACAGCTCTGTTAAATACTACGTGCCACACCTTTAACACCTTCCACAACCCTTTCAACCCTTCCTTTATCTTTCTCCAGCCTGTACTTTTCTCATGCCAACACCAAAGGCTCAGTCAGGGGCCAACTTAATTCCACTCCTTTTCCCTCTGAGCTGCTGGAACAACATATCAGTATAATACATTTCATCCTATTTTCCTTCTCTCCTCAAAAACAACATTAATTGCAAGATAGCGTTATAGTCGATTGATCCATCAAGTGGCCATTTAGTTTATACAGTGGCCACCATTGATTGCAATACTTAGTGAAAGTCCTCTTGCTTTCTGTGCCCCCAGTTCTAACAATACCCTTCCAATGTGCCAATACGCACCCAAGGAGGCTTTCTTTAAAACGCCTTTGTTTTGGACATCACTCATTTCCTTGATTTCCCATTCCCTTTCATTTATTTATTACTATTCCTTTCTAGTTACTGTCCTTTGTTTCCATTTCCACGCAAACCTTTTTACTGCAGGTTTTTAGAAGATTTTTCTAATCTTCTTCCCCAACGTCCCAATTCTCTGGGATTAAACGCTCCTTCCCACATACAAACTTTACTATTTCAGATTATTAATGAGCCCCGTTCCAATCATAAATCCATGGAACTTCAGGAAAACAGCTGAAGCACTCAGCCTTCCGTCTTCTAGACGGAAATCACCACCTTTTCCACAAAAATTTACGTTTCAACAGGACTGAATTTCAAGCCGAATGCCAATTTTTCTCATGCACTTCGAGAGTAAGCCCATACAAAACAAGGAATCACTCCTGTCTATCCGTCAATATGGGGGTTTAAAAAGGTCTTGAGGCCTAAATAAATTCGCTCTCCCCCTTCTTACCAAATTCCCAGGGCTCAAGCCCGAACCACCAAAGAAATGACTCTTTCAGTTCTGCTTTGATAATCAGTCAGCCCCCTGCCCCCCCCAGTACTTGGGAAACTGACCAAACACCACAGCATATACACCAACACTTCTCAACTGTTAGTTACTTAGATAACGCTCCCGCCTTTTTCTTCTTGTAACACTCAAAGCATTTAAGAGCAAAAACAGGTTCACAAGATACACCGCCAGGCCCATATATTGGGCACCACCAATCAAACCTTGGATAAAACAGCACTTCTTTTCATGTCTGTCACGCACTTCGTTCGTCTCCGCCCAGTCCCCTCGCGGAGAACACGGAACCGCGGATTGGAACTCCGCACTCGTTTTGCAGCGACGCTGTGTTTCACTCACACTGCACAATCATGCAATCACACCAAGAGGCCTCTAGCGCATCTCATTCATACCACAAGAACGTAAGTTAGAATAATAACCAACCCAAATAAGTATTGTCTCTGACTGTGTTCTTCGTGAAGTGACTTGTAACACTTTGTTTCAAACCCTTACACTTACACAAATGCTTTCAACACAAAATACCTGGACATTTAAGAATAAGACATACAATTATTAACACTCCCGTTAGTATCCCGCCAGCAGCTGAAAACATACCGTTTGTCTGCAGCTTCAGGAGGTCTTTGTCTGCTCCTGCGGTGAGCGGCTGAGAGCGGAGTCCCCTCCGAGCAAAACACTCAGGGCGCGCCTAGGAGCGTCTGCTCCGCAGCCGATCCCACAGCCCAGCAGAGTGTCTCCTGCCTGGCTCACAGAAAGATGACAAAATGACTCACAGAAAGCTGACTCCACGATCAGTAAAATTGTAAAGTAGGCACGTTTACTCCGTTCTGGGCGGCACAGGGGGGTAGTCCCACCAAAGTCGTGCACGCCCAACGTGGCAACTGGCTTTGGTTGTATCTAGTAAAGAGTTACATATACATGAAGTTTCCCAATACTCCTATACATATGCATAACCTGTCCCTTTTTGAACAGTCCTCCTTATCTCAGACCCCTTGGTTAAAGTCGGAACCATGAGGTTCCTTTGATCTGGTTCTCGGGGTCCAAGGGGCTCCTGTTATCTGGAGGTCTAAGCGCAGCACAGGCACAGTACATCGCAAATGTAGCACATATTCATTCTTAATCAATCGCTCTCTAATTTCTAATTCCATGCTTCAGCTGCAGCATACTTGCTCTCTTCCGGATCCATGGGTATTCTACTCTTAATATTGATGTTCAAAGCCTGACAGACCCAGCCCTCCGTGGAGCCAAATATCGGCCAAAATACAAGGGGTCTTAAGGGTTCTTTTGCTCATTCTATCCTATAATACTGGACCATTTTTAATCTACTCTCATTTTCTGGGGCCCCTATCGTTCCAGTTTCTAATCATTATTCCCAATGGACTTTCTGGTGGTATGTCTGGCAATTTGCTCCCTTTCTTCTGGTCCTTGGTCTTCAATTCTGTCTGACCCATCTAGGAATTTTGCTATGGCAATTCCCACAGCCCTTGGTTACCTTAGCAAGAGTGTCTTGCAGGGGGTTTAGGACCTATCACCCACCCACGAATCCTTTGGGAATCGCTTCAGTCCTTCACCGGCCAAGTCCCTCGTGGCAGATTGGAACCACGGTTAGAAGACCCCCACACTCACTTCGGAACTAAGTTCCGTCTCAGTTACACCCTTACACACACAGGCAACCAGATCCCACCGAACCGAACGGTATACTCCTTAAACACTTACGACTCCGTCGTCTTCGTTCAGATCTTCACGCGCAGAATTACGGACAAAATACAGGGCTGCAGCCGGCAAGGGAGCTCATAACAAAAAAAATCAAAATCTTTGCTTACCTTTATTCAGGTTCAGGATGGCATCAGTCCTGACCTGACTCAAACAGGAGCCACCAAATGGTGGGGCACCTCTCCTAGATCAAATCAGAATTCAGGAACCAAAGCCATCCCAGACGAGCCCCCACTTGTTATAACTGGCTCAGTCTTCAAAAGAGGACTACAATCAAAGTTTACAATTTATTAAAGGAACAGAGGCAAGCAAACAGCGCTGGGTGCGCCAGGAGTCTCTGATCCACCCAGACTCACACCAGTTACATCAAGCAGCTGATTTTTATGCTCCTAGGCTAACATATATTCATTACTACTTCTAAAAAAAAAAAAAAAAACAGGGTTATTATAATTAGTTTCCGGAATCCAAACCCTCCTACTGGAGCATGCGTTAACAGTCTCCGGTGGTCCCTCTGGGGGTCTCTCATGCTGAAGGCTCGTAGTCTTCCTCCCTCTTGTCCTTCTCCTTTGTCCGTCTTGGCTGTACGTCAGAGACTTGTGCAGCGTCCCCTGCAAGCTTTGTCTTTTAGTCGTTCTTCAGTTTTCCCCGTCTCCTTAATCTCCTGGCCAGATATCAGAGGCTTGCATGGTGTCCCATGCAATAGTCATAATAGTTAGCAGCTATTCTGAACCGCCCCCAGGTATCAGAGACTTCAAGGAAAAGCCTACAAATACATTTCCCTTCAAGCTCTCTATTGACACGAATTGCAAAAACATTCCTTTGCAAGGTACAAGAACTATATACATTAACCACTCTGTTTTTCTTAGACACGTGGTTATACAAGGGTCTGTAGGACAGGAGGTCACATTCATCATAGCATGCGGCCCTAGCATTGTTCCATATTGACACGAATCAGATGAACACATTTCACACTACTGCCACTGTTGAAGACAGGGAAAAACTTCTGAGCTCTCCCATAGGATTGTCTGAGGGCTCCTCAGAGAAGGTAGCGCTCCCAATCCCCCATCCAGTATCTTCTTCTTGCAGCCCCCCGGGGTAACTGTACCTGCTGCTTCCCTAAAGTGCCTGTACACCAGTGCACGGAGCATGGGAAATAAACAGGATGAGCTCAAGATCTGTGTTTGGTCGCGGGGCCACGACCTCCTTGCGATCACTGAGACGTGGTGGGACAGCTTGCATGACTGGAACGTGGCCATGGAGGGCTCTGTCCTCTTTAGGAGAGGCAGGCTGGGGAAGCGAGGGGGTGGGGTTGCCCTTCATGTGAGGGAGCAATTAGAGTGTACCCAGCTCCAGCTGGGGGAGGGTGATGGACAGCTGGAGAGCTTGTGAGTAAGAATCAAGGGGTGGGCTGGTATGGGAGACACAGTGCTGGGGGTCTGTTACGGGTCTCCAGACGAGGAGGAGAAAGACGATCAGACTGGAGGATAGCCAATATCACCCCCGTCATCAAGAAGGGCAGGAAGAAAGATGTGGGAAAGTACAGGTAAGTCTCACCTCTGTCCCTGGAAAGGTATTGGAGCAGCTTGTTCAGGATGCCATCGGGGACCAGGACTGGGGACCAGGACTGGGGACCAGGACTGGGGACCAGGACTGGGGACCAGGACTGGGGACCAGGACTGGGGACCAGGACTGGGGACCAGGACTGGGGACCAGGACTGGGGACCAGGACTGGGGACCAGGACTGGGGACCAGGACTGGGGACCAGGACTGGGGACCAGGACTGGGGACCAGGACTGGGGACCAGGACTGGGGACCAGGACTGGGGACCAGGACTGGGGACCAGGACTGGGGACCAGGACTGGGGACCAGGACTGGGGACCAGGACTGGGGACCAGGACTGGGGACCAGGACTGGGGACCAGGACTGGGGACCAGGACTGGGGACCAGGACTGGGGACCAGGACTGGGGACCAGGACTGGGGACCAGGACTGGGGACCAGGACTGGGGACCAGGACTGGGGACCAGGACTGGGGACCAGGACTGGGGACCAGGACTGGGGACCAGGACTGGGGACCAGGACTGGGGACCAGGACTGGGGACCAGGACTGGGGACCAGGACTGGGGACCAGGACTGGGGACCAGGACTGGGGACCAGGACTGGGGACCAGGACTGGGGACCAGGACTGGGGACCAGGACTGGGGACCAGGACTGGGGACCAGGACTGGGGACCAGGACTGGGGACCAGGACTGGGGACCAGGACTGGGGACCAGGACTGGGGACCAGGACTGGGGACCAGGACTGGGGACCAGGACTGGGGACCAGGACTGGGGACCAGGACTGGGGACCAGGACTGGGGACCAGGACTGGGGACCAGGACTGGGGACCAGGACTGGGGACCAGGACTGGGGACCAGGACTGGGGACCAGGACTGGGGACCAGGACTGGGGACCAGGACTGGGGACCAGGACTGGGGACCAGGACTGGGGACCAGGACTGGGGACCAGGACTGGGGACCAGGACTGGGGACCAGGACTGGGGACCAGGACTGGGGACCAGGACTGGGGACCAGGACTGGGGACCAGGACTGGGGACCAGGACTGGGGACCAGGACTGGGGACCAGGACTGGGGACCAGGACTGGGGACCAGGACTGGGGACCAGGACTGGGGACCAGGACTGGGGACCAGGACTGGGGACCAGGACTGGGGACCAGGACTGGGGACCAGGACTGGGGACCAGGACTGGGGACCAGGACTGGGGACCAGGACTGGGGACCAGGACTGGGGACCAGGACTGGGGACCAGGACTGGGGACCAGGACTGGGGACCAGGACTGGGGACCAGGACTGGGGACCAGGACTGGGGACCAGGACTGGGGACCAGGACTGGGGACCAGGACTGGGGACCAGGACTGGGGACCAGGACTGGGGACCAGGACTGGGGACCAGGACTGGGGACCAGGACTGGGGACCAGGACTGGGGACCAGGACTGGGGACCAGGACTGGGGACCAGGACTGGGGACCAGGACTGGGGACCAGGACTGGGGACCAGGACTGGGGACCAGGACTGGGGACCAGGACTGGGGACCAGGACTGGGGACCAGGACTGGGGACCAGGACTGGGGACCAGGACTGGGGACCAGGACTGGGGACCAGGACTGGGGACCAGGACTGGGGACCAGGACTGGGGACCAGGACTGGGGACCAGGACTGGGGACCAGGACTGGGGACCAGGACTGGGGACCAGGACTGGGGACCAGGACTGGGGACCAGGACTGGGGACCAGGACTGGGGACCAGGACTGGGGACCAGGACTGGGGACCAGGACTGGGGACCAGGACTGGGGACCAGGACTGGGGACCAGGACTGGGGACCAGGACTGGGGACCAGGACTGGGGACCAGGACTGGGGACCAGGACTGGGGACCAGGACTGGGGACCAGGACTGGGGACCAGGACTGGGGACCAGGACTGGGGACCAGGACTGGGGACCAGGACTGGGGACCAGGACTGGGGACCAGGACTGGGGACCAGGACTGGGGACCAGGACTGGGGACCAGGACTGGGGACCAGGACTGGGGACCAGGACTGGGGACCAGGACTGGGGACCAGGACTGGGGACCAGGACTGGGGACCAGGACTGGGGACCAGGACTGGGGACCAGGACTGGGGACCAGGACTGGGGACCAGGACTGGGGACCAGGACTGGGGACCAGGACTGGGGACCAGGACTGGGGACCAGGACTGGGGACCAGGACTGGGGACCAGGACTGGGGACCAGGACTGGGGACCAGGACTGGGGACCAGGACTGGGGACCAGGACTGGGGACCAGGACTGGGGACCAGGACTGGGGACCAGGACTGGGGACCAGGACTGGGGACCAGGACTGGGGACCAGGACTGGGGACCAGGACTGGGGACCAGGACTGGGGACCAGGACTGGGGACCAGGACTGGGGACCAGGACTGGGGACCAGGACTGGGGACCAGGACTGGGGACCAGGACTGGGGACCAGGACTGGGGACCAGGACTGGGGACCAGGACTGGGGACCAGGACTGGGGACCAGGACTGGGGACCAGGACTGGGGACCAGGACTGGGGACCAGGACTGGGGACCAGGACTGGGGACCAGGACTGGGGACCAGGACTGGGGACCAGGACTGGGGACCAGGACTGGGGACCAGGACTGGGGACCAGGACTGGGGACCAGGACTGGGGACCAGGACTGGGGACCAGGACTGGGGACCAGGACTGGGGACCAGGACTGGGGACCAGGACTGGGGACCAGGACTGGGGACCAGGACTGGGGACCAGGACTGGGGACCAGGACTGGGGACCAGGACTGGGGACCAGGACTGGGGACCAGGACTGGGGACCAGGACTGGGGACCAGGACTGGGGACCAGGACTGGGGACCAGGACTGGGGACCAGGACTGGGGACCAGGACTGGGGACCAGGACTGGGGACCAGGACTGGGGACCAGGACTGGGGACCAGGACTGGGGACCAGGACTGGGGACCAGGACTGGGGACCAGGACTGGGGACCAGGACTGGGGACCAGGACTGGGGACCAGGACTGGGGACCAGGACTGGGGACCAGGACTGGGGACCAGGACTGGGGACCAGGACTGGGGACCAGGACTGGGGACCAGGACTGGGGACCAGGACTGGGGACCAGGACTGGGGACCAGGACTGGGGACCAGGACTGGGGACCAGGACTGGGGACCAGGACTGGGGACCAGGACTGGGGACCAGGACTGGGGACCAGGACTGGGGACCAGGACTGGGGACCAGGACTGGGGACCAGGACTGGGGACCAGGACTGGGGACCAGGACTGGGGACCAGGACTGGGGACCAGGACTGGGGACCAGGACTGGGGACCAGGACTGGGGACCAGGACTGGGGACCAGGACTGGGGACCAGGACTGGGGACCAGGACTGGGGACCAGGACTGGGGACCAGGACTGGGGACCAGGACTGGGGACCAGGACTGGGGACCAGGACTGGGGACCAGGACTGGGGACCAGGACTGGGGACCAGGACTGGGGACCAGGACTGGGGACCAGGACTGGGGACCAGGACTGGGGACCAGGACTGGGGACCAGGACTGGGGACCAGGACTGGGGACCAGGACTGGGGACCAGGACTGGGGACCAGGACTGGGGACCAGGACTGGGGACCAGGACTGGGGACCAGGACTGGGGACCAGGACTGGGGACCAGGACTGGGGACCAGGACTGGGGACCAGGACTGGGGACCAGGACTGGGGACCAGGACTGGGGACCAGGACTGGGGACCAGGACTGGGGACCAGGACTGGGGACCAGGACTGGGGACCAGGACTGGGGACCAGGACTGGGGACCAGGACTGGGGACCAGGACTGGGGACCAGGACTGGGGACCAGGACTGGGGACCAGGACTGGGGACCAGGACTGGGGACCAGGACTGGGGACCAGGACTGGGGACCAGGACTGGGGACCAGGACTGGGGACCAGGACTGGGGACCAGGACTGGGGACCAGGACTGGGGACCAGGACTGGGGACCAGGACTGGGGACCAGGACTGGGGACCAGGACTGGGGACCAGGACTGGGGACCAGGACTGGGGACCAGGACTGGGGACCAGGACTGGGGACCAGGACTGGGGACCAGGACTGGGGACCAGGACTGGGGACCAGGACTGGGGACCAGGACTGGGGACCAGGACTGGGGACCAGGACTGGGGACCAGGACTGGGGACCAGGACTGGGGACCAGGACTGGGGACCAGGACTGGGGACCAGGACTGGGGACCAGGACTGGGGACCAGGACTGGGGACCAGGACTGGGGACCAGGACTGGGGACCAGGACTGGGGACCAGGACTGGGGACCAGGACTGGGGACCAGGACTGGGGACCAGGACTGGGGACCAGGACTGGGGACCAGGACTGGGGACCAGGACTGGGGACCAGGACTGGGGACCAGGACTGGGGACCAGGACTGGGGACCAGGACTGGGGACCAGGACTGGGGACCAGGACTGGGGACCAGGACTGGGGACCAGGACTGGGGACCAGGACTGGGGACCAGGACTGGGGACCAGGACTGGGGACCAGGACTGGGGACCAGGACTGGGGACCAGGACTGGGGACCAGGACTGGGGACCAGGACTGGGGACCAGGACTGGGGACCAGGACTGGGGACCAGGACTGGGGACCAGGACTGGGGACCAGGACTGGGGACCAGGACTGGGGACCAGGACTGGGGACCAGGACTGGGGACCAGGACTGGGGACCAGGACTGGGGACCAGGACTGGGGACCAGGACTGGGGACCAGGACTGGGGACCAG
This sequence comes from Somateria mollissima, assembly GCA_951411735.1. Taxonomy (NCBI): domain Eukaryota; kingdom Metazoa; phylum Chordata; class Aves; order Anseriformes; family Anatidae; genus Somateria; species Somateria mollissima. The sequence goes on from CATOCB010000158.1 coordinate 255,937, forward strand.
GACTGGGGACCAGGACTGGGGACCAGGACTGGGGACCAGGACTGGGGACCAGGACTGGGGACCAGGACTGGGGACCAGGACTGGGGACCAGGACTGGGGACCAGGACTGGGGACCAGGACTGGGGACCAGGACTGGGGACCAGGACTGGGGACCAGGACTGGGGACCAGGACTGGGGACCAGGACTGGGGACCAGGACTGGGGACCAGGACTGGGGACCAGGACTGGGGACCAGGACTGGGGACCAGGACTGGGGACCAGGACTGGGGACCAGGACTGGGGACCAGGACTGGGGACCAGGACTGGGGACCAGGACTGGGGACCAGGACTGGGGACCAGGACTGGGGACCAGGACTGGGGACCAGGACTGGGGACCAGGACTGGGGACCAGGACTGGGGACCAGGACTGGGGACCAGGACTGGGGACCAGGACTGGGGACCAGGACTGGGGACCAGGACTGGGGACCAGGACTGGGGACCAGGACTGGGGACCAGGACTGGGGACCAGGACTGGGGACCAGGACTGGGGACCAGGACTGGGGACCAGGACTGGGGACCAGGACTGGGGACCAGGACTGGGGACCAGGACTGGGGACCAGGACTGGGGACCAGGACTGGGGACCAGGACTGGGGACCAGGACTGGGGACCAGGACTGGGGACCAGGACTGGGGACCAGGACTGGGGACCAGGACTGGGGACCAGGACTGGGGACCAGGACTGGGGACCAGGACTGGGGACCAGGACTGGGGACCAGGACTGGGGACCAGGACTGGGGACCAGGACTGGGGACCAGGACTGGGGACCAGGACTGGGGACCAGGACTGGGGACCAGGACTGGGGACCAGGACTGGGGACCAGGACTGGGGACCAGGACTGGGGACCAGGACTGGGGACCAGGACTGGGGACCAGGACTGGGGACCAGGACTGGGGACCAGGACTGGGGACCAGGACTGGGGACCAGGACTGGGGACCAGGACTGGGGACCAGGACTGGGGACCAGGACTGGGGACCAGGACTGGGGACCAGGACTGGGGACCAGGACTGGGGACCAGGACTGGGGACCAGGACTGGGGACCAGGACTGGGGACCAGGACTGGGGACCAGGACTGGGGACCAGGACTGGGGACCAGGACTGGGGACCAGGACTGGGGACCAGGACTGGGGACCAGGACTGGGGACCAGGACTGGGGACCAGGACTGGGGACCAGGACTGGGGACCAGGACTGGGGACCAGGACTGGGGACCAGGACTGGGGACCAGGACTGGGGACCAGGACTGGGGACCAGGACTGGGGACCAGGACTGGGGACCAGGACTGGGGACCAGGACTGGGGACCAGGACTGGGGACCAGGACTGGGGACCAGGACTGGGGACCAGGACTGGGGACCAGGACTGGGGACCAGGACTGGGGACCAGGACTGGGGACCAGGACTGGGGACCAGGACTGGGGACCAGGACTGGGGACCAGGACTGGGGACCAGGACTGGGGACCAGGACTGGGGACCAGGACTGGGGACCAGGACTGGGGACCAGGACTGGGGACCAGGACTGGGGACCAGGACTGGGGACCAGGACTGGGGACCAGGACTGGGGACCAGGACTGGGGACCAGGACTGGGGACCAGGACTGGGGACCAGGACTGGGGACCAGGACTGGGGACCAGGACTGGGGACCAGGACTGGGGACCAGGACTGGGGACCAGGACTGGGGACCAGGACTGGGGACCAGGACTGGGGACCAGGACTGGGGACCAGGACTGGGGACCAGGACTGGGGACCAGGACTGGGGACCAGGACTGGGGACCAGGACTGGGGACCAGGACTGGGGACCAGGACTGGGGACCAGGACTGGGGACCAGGACTGGGGACCAGGACTGGGGACCAGGACTGGGGACCAGGACTGGGGACCAGGACTGGGGACCAGGACTGGGGACCAGGACTGGGGACCAGGACTGGGGACCAGGACTGGGGACCAGGACTGGGGACCAGGACTGGGGACCAGGACTGGGGACCAGGACTGGGGACCAGGACTGGGGACCAGGACTGGGGACCAGGACTGGGGACCAGGACTGGGGACCAGGACTGGGGACCAGGACTGGGGACCAGGACTGGGGACCAGGACTGGGGACCAGGACTGGGGACCAGGACTGGGGACCAGGACTGGGGACCAGGACTGGGGACCAGGACTGGGGACCAGGACTGGGGACCAGGACTGGGGACCAGGACTGGGGACCAGGACTGGGGACCAGGACTGGGGACCAGGACTGGGGACCAGGACTGGGGACCAGGACTGGGGACCAGGACTGGGGACCAGGACTGGGGACCAGGACTGGGGACCAGGACTGGGGACCAGGACTGGGGACCAGGACTGGGGACCAGGACTGGGGACCAGGACTGGGGACCAGGACTGGGGACCAGGACTGGGGACCAGGACTGGGGACCAGGACTGGGGACCAGGACTGGGGACCAGGACTGGGGACCAGGACTGGGGACCAGGACTGGGGACCAGGACTGGGGACCAGGACTGGGGACCAGGACTGGGGACCAGGACTGGGGACCAGGACTGGGGACCAGGACTGGGGACCAGGACTGGGGACCAGGACTGGGGACCAGGACTGGGGACCAGGACTGGGGACCAGGACTGGGGACCAGGACTGGGGACCAGGACTGGGGACCAGGACTGGGGACCAGGACTGGGGACCAGGACTGGGGACCAGGACTGGGGACCAGGACTGGGGACCAGGACTGGGGACCAGGACTGGGGACCAGGACTGGGGACCAGGACTGGGGACCAGGACTGGGGACCAGGACTGGGGACCAGGACTGGGGACCAGGACTGGGGACCAGGACTGGGGACCAGGACTGGGGACCAGGACTGGGGACCAGGACTGGGGACCAGGACTGGGGACCAGGACTGGGGACCAGGACTGGGGACCAGGACTGGGGACCAGGACTGGGGACCAGGACTGGGGACCAGGACTGGGGACCAGGACTGGGGACCAGGACTGGGGACCAGGACTGGGGACCAGGACTGGGGACCAGGACTGGGGACCAGGACTGGGGACCAGGACTGGGGACCAGGACTGGGGACCAGGACTGGGGACCAGGACTGGGGACCAGGACTGGGGACCAGGACTGGGGACCAGGACTGGGGACCAGGACTGGGGACCAGGACTGGGGACCAGGACTGGGGACCAGGACTGGGGACCAGGACTGGGGACCAGGACTGGGGACCAGGACTGGGGACCAGGACTGGGGACCAGGACTGGGGACCAGGACTGGGGACCAGGACTGGGGACCAGGACTGGGGACCAGGACTGGGGACCAGGACTGGGGACCAGGACTGGGGACCAGGACTGGGGACCAGGACTGGGGACCAGGACTGGGGACCAGGACTGGGGACCAGGACTGGGGACCAGGACTGGGGACCAGGACTGGGGACCAGGACTGGGGACCAGGACTGGGGACCAGGACTGGGGACCAGGACTGGGGACCAGGACTGGGGACCAGGACTGGGGACCAGGACTGGGGACCAGGACTGGGGACCAGGACTGGGGACCAGGACTGGGGACCAGGACTGGGGACCAGGACTGGGGACCAGGACTGGGGACCAGGACTGGGGACCAGGACTGGGGACCAGGACTGGGGACCAGGACTGGGGACCAGGACTGGGGACCAGGACTGGGGACCAGGACTGGGGACCAGGACTGGGGACCAGGACTGGGGACCAGGACTGGGGACCAGGACTGGGGACCAGGACTGGGGACCAGGACTGGGGACCAGGACTGGGGACCAGGACTGGGGACCAGGACTGGGGACCAGGACTGGGGACCAGGACTGGGGACCAGGACTGGGGACCAGGACTGGGGACCAGGACTGGGGACCAGGACTGGGGACCAGGACTGGGGACCAGGACTGGGGACCAGGACTGGGGACCAGGACTGGGGACCAGGACTGGGGACCAGGACTGGGGACCAGGACTGGGGACCAGGACTGGGGACCAGGACTGGGGACCAGGACTGGGGACCAGGACTGGGGACCAGGACTGGGGACCAGGACTGGGGACCAGGACTGGGGACCAGGACTGGGGACCAGGACTGGGGACCAGGACTGGGGACCAGGACTGGGGACCAGGACTGGGGACCAGGACTGGGGACCAGGACTGGGGACCAGGACTGGGGACCAGGACTGGGGACCAGGACTGGGGACCAGGACTGGGGACCAGGACTGGGGACCAGGACTGGGGACCAGGACTGGGGACCAGGACTGGGGACCAGGACTGGGGACCAGGACTGGGGACCAGGACTGGGGACCAGGACTGGGGACCAGGACTGGGGACCAGGACTGGGGACCAGGACTGGGGACCAGGACTGGGGACCAGGACTGGGGACCAGGACTGGGGACCAGGACTGGGGACCAGGACTGGGGACCAGGACTGGGGACCAGGACTGGGGACCAGGACTGGGGACCAGGACTGGGGACCAGGACTGGGGACCAGGACTGGGGACCAGGACTGGGGACCAGGACTGGGGACCAGGACTGGGGACCAGGACTGGGGACCAGGACTGGGGACCAGGACTGGGGACCAGGACTGGGGACCAGGACTGGGGACCAGGACTGGGGACCAGGACTGGGGACCAGGACTGGGGACCAGGACTGGGGACCAGGACTGGGGACCAGGACTGGGGACCAGGACTGGGGACCAGGACTGGGGACCAGGACTGGGGACCAGGACTGGGGACCAGGACTGGGGACCAGGACTGGGGACCAGGACTGGGGACCAGGACTGGGGACCAGGACTGGGGACCAGGACTGGGGACCAGGACTGGGGACCAGGACTGGGGACCAGGACTGGGGACCAGGACTGGGGACCAGGACTGGGGACCAGGACTGGGGACCAGGACTGGGGACCAGGACTGGGGACCAGGACTGGGGACCAGGACTGGGGACCAGGACTGGGGACCAGGACTGGGGACCAGGACTGGGGACCAGGACTGGGGACCAGGACTGGGGACCAGGACTGGGGACCAGGACTGGGGACCAGGACTGGGGACCAGGACTGGGGACCAGGACTGGGGACCAGGACTGGGGACCAGGACTGGGGACCAGGACTGGGGACCAGGACTGGGGACCAGGACTGGGGACCAGGACTGGGGACCAGGACTGGGGACCAGGACTGGGGACCAGGACTGGGGACCAGGACTGGGGACCAGGACTGGGGACCAGGACTGGGGACCAGGACTGGGGACCAGGACTGGGGACCAGGACTGGGGACCAGGACTGGGGACCAGGACTGGGGACCAGGACTGGGGACCAGGACTGGGGACCAGGACTGGGGACCAGGACTGGGGACCAGGACTGGGGACCAGGACTGGGGACCAGGACTGGGGACCAGGACTGGGGACCAGGACTGGGGACCAGGACTGGGGACCAGGACTGGGGACCAGGACTGGGGACCAGGACTGGGGACCAGGACTGGGGACCAGGACTGGGGACCAGGACTGGGGACCAGGACTGGGGACCAGGACTGGGGACCAGGACTGGGGACCAGGACTGGGGACCAGGACTGGGGACCAGGACTGGGGACCAGGACTGGGGACCAGGACTGGGGACCAGGACTGGGGACCAGGACTGGGGACCAGGACTGGGGACCAGGACTGGGGACCAGGACTGGGGACCAGGACTGGGGACCAGGACTGGGGACCAGGACTGGGGACCAGGACTGGGGACCAGGACTGGGGACCAGGACTGGGGACCAGGACTGGGGACCAGGACTGGGGACCAGGACTGGGGACCAGGACTGGGGACCAGGACTGGGGACCAGGACTGGGGACCAGGACTGGGGACCAGGACTGGGGACCAGGACTGGGGACCAGGACTGGGGACCAGGACTGGGGACCAGGACTGGGGACCAGGACTGGGGACCAGGACTGGGGACCAGGACTGGGGACCAGGACTGGGGACCAGGACTGGGGACCAGGACTGGGGACCAGGACTGGGGACCAGGACTGGGGACCAGGACTGGGGACCAGGACTGGGGACCAGGACTGGGGACCAGGACTGGGGACCAGGACTGGGGACCAGGACTGGGGACCAGGACTGGGGACCAGGACTGGGGACCAGGACTGGGGACCAGGACTGGGGACCAGGACTGGGGACCAGGACTGGGGACCAGGACTGGGGACCAGGACTGGGGACCAGGACTGGGGACCAGGACTGGGGACCAGGACTGGGGACCAGGACTGGGGACCAGGACTGGGGACCAGGACTGGGGACCAGGACTGGGGACCAGGACTGGGGACCAGGACTGGGGACCAGGACTGGGGACCAGGACTGGGGACCAGGACTGGGGACCAGGACTGGGGACCAGGACTGGGGACCAGGACTGGGGACCAGGACTGGGGACCAGGACTGGGGACCAGGACTGGGGACCAGGACTGGGGACCAGGACTGGGGACCAGGACTGGGGACCAGGACTGGGGACCAGGACTGGGGACCAGGACTGGGGACCAGGACTGGGGACCAGGACTGGGGACCAGGACTGGGGACCAGGACTGGGGACCAGGACTGGGGACCAGGACTGGGGACCAGGACTGGGGACCAGGACTGGGGACCAGGACTGGGGACCAGGACTGGGGACCAGGACTGGGGACCAGGACTGGGGACCAGGACTGGGGACCAGGACTGGGGACCAGGACTGGGGACCAGGACTGGGGACCAGGACTGGGGACCAGGACTGGGGACCAGGACTGGGGACCAGGACTGGGGACCAGGACTGGGGACCAGGACTGGGGACCAGGACTGGGGACCAGGACTGGGGACCAGGACTGGGGACCAGGACTGGGGACCAGGACTGGGGACCAGGACTGGGGACCAGGACTGGGGACCAGGACTGGGGACCAGGACTGGGGACCAGGACTGGGGACCAGGACTGGGGACCAGGACTGGGGACCAGGACTGGGGACCAGGACTGGGGACCAGGACTGGGGACCAGGACTGGGGACCAGGACTGGGGACCAGGACTGGGGACCAGGACTGGGGACCAGGACTGGGGACCAGGACTGGGGACCAGGACTGGGGACCAGGACTGGGGACCAGGACTGGGGACCAGGACTGGGGACCAGGACTGGGGACCAGGACTGGGGACCAGGACTGGGGACCAGGACTGGGGACCAGGACTGGGGACCAGGACTGGGGACCAGGACTGGGGACCAGGACTGGGGACCAGGACTGGGGACCAGGACTGGGGACCAGGACTGGGGACCAGGACTGGGGACCAGGACTGGGGACCAGGACTGGGGACCAGGACTGGGGACCAGGACTGGGGACCAGGACTGGGGACCAGGACTGGGGACCAGGACTGGGGACCAGGACTGGGGACCAGGACTGGGGACCAGGACTGGGGACCAGGACTGGGGACCAGGACTGGGGACCAGGACTGGGGACCAGGACTGGGGACCAGGACTGGGGACCAGGACTGGGGACCAGGACTGGGGACCAGGACTGGGGACCAGGACTGGGGACCAGGACTGGGGACCAGGACTGGGGACCAGGACTGGGGACCAGGACTGGGGACCAGGACTGGGGACCAGGACTGGGGACCAGGACTGGGGACCAGGACTGGGGACCAGGACTGGGGACCAGGACTGGGGACCAGGACTGGGGACCAGGACTGGGGACCAGGACTGGGGACCAGGACTGGGGACCAGGACTGGGGACCAGGACTGGGGACCAGGACTGGGGACCAGGACTGGGGACCAGGACTGGGGACCAGGACTGGGGACCAGGACTGGGGACCAGGACTGGGGACCAGGACTGGGGACCAGGACTGGGGACCAGGACTGGGGACCAGGACTGGGGACCAGGACTGGGGACCAGGACTGGGGACCAGGACTGGGGACCAGGACTGGGGACCAGGACTGGGGACCAGGACTGGGGACCAGGACTGGGGACCAGGACTGGGGACCAGGACTGGGGACCAGGACTGGGGACCAGGACTGGGGACCAGGACTGGGGACCAGGACTGGGGACCAGGACTGGGGACCAGGACTGGGGACCAGGACTGGGGACCAGGACTGGGGACCAGGACTGGGGACCAGGACTGGGGACCAGGACTGGGGACCAGGACTGGGGACCAGGACTGGGGACCAGGACTGGGGACCAGGACTGGGGACCAGGACTGGGGACCAGGACTGGGGACCAGGACTGGGGACCAGGACTGGGGGACCAGGACTGGGGACCAGGACTGGGGACCAGGACTGGGGACCAGGACTGGGGACCAGGACTGGGGACCAGGACTGGGGACCAGGACTGGGGACCAGGACTGGGGACCAGGACTGGGGACCAGGACTGGGGACCAGGACTGGGGACCAGGACTGGGGACCAGGACTGGGGACCAGGACTGGGGACCAGGACTGGGGACCAGGACTGGGGACCAGGACTGGGGACCAGGACTGGGGACCAGGACTGGGGACCAGGACTGGGGACCAGGACTGGGGACCAGGACTGGGGACCAGGACTGGGGACCAGGACTGGGGACCAGGACTGGGGACCAGGACTGGGGACCAGGACTGGGGACCAGGACTGGGGACCAGGACTGGGGACCAGGACTGGGGACCAGGACTGGGGACCAGGACTGGGGACCAGGACTGGGGACCAGGACTGGGGACCAGGACTGGGGACCAGGACTGGGGACCAGGACTGGGGACCAGGACTGGGGACCAGGACTGGGGACCAGGACTGGGGACCAGGACTGGGGACCAGGACTGGGGACCAGGACTGGGGACCAGGACTGGGGACCAGGACTGGGGACCAGGACTGGGGACCAGGACTGGGGACCAGGACTGGGGACCAGGACTGGGGACCAGGACTGGGGACCAGGACTGGGGACCAGGACTGGGGACCAGGACTGGGGACCAGGACTGGGGACCAGGACTGGGGACCAGGACTGGGGACCAGGACTGGGGACCAGGACTGGGGACCAGGACTGGGGACCAGGACTGGGGACCAGGACTGGGGACCAGGACTGGGGACCAGGACTGGGGACCAGGACTGGGGACCAGGACTGGGGACCAGGACTGGGGACCAGGACTGGGGACCAGGACTGGGGACCAGGACTGGGGACCAGGACTGGGGACCAGGACTGGGGACCAGGACTGGGGACCAGGACTGGGGACCAGGACTGGGGACCAGGACTGGGGACCAGGACTGGGGACCAGGACTGGGGACCAGGACTGGGGACCAGGACTGGGGACCAGGACTGGGGACCAGGACTGGGGACCAGGACTGGGGACCAGGACTGGGGACCAGGACTGGGGACCAGGACTGGGGACCAGGACTGGGGACCAGGACTGGGGACCAGGACTGGGGACCAGGACTGGGGACCAGGACTGGGGACCAGGACTGGGGACCAGGACTGGGGACCAGGACTGGGGACCAGGACTGGGGACCAGGACTGGGGACCAGGACTGGGGACCAGGACTGGGGACCAGGACTGGGGACCAGGACTGGGGACCAGGACTGGGGACCAGGACTGGGGACCAGGACTGGGGACCAGGACTGGGGACCAGGACTGGGGACCAGGACTGGGGACCAGGACTGGGGACCAGGACTGGGGACCAGGACTGGGGACCAGGACTGGGGACCAGGACTGGGGACCAGGACTGGGGACCAGGACTGGGGACCAGGACTGGGGACCAGGACTGGGGACCAGGACTGGGGACCAGGACTGGGGACCAGGACTGGGGACCAGGACTGGGGACCAGGACTGGGGACCAGGACTGGGGACCAGGACTGGGGACCAGGACTGGGGACCAGGACTGGGGACCAGGACTGGGGACCAGGACTGGGGACCAGGACTGGGGACCAGGACTGGGGACCAGGACTGGGGACCAGGACTGGGGACCAGGACTGGGGACCAGGACTGGGGACCAGGACTGGGGACCAGGACTGGGGACCAGGACTGGGGACCAGGACTGGGGACCAGGACTGGGGACCAGGACTGGGGACCAGGACTGGGGACCAGGACTGGGGACCAGGACTGGGGACCAGGACTGGGGACCAGGACTGGGGACCAGGACTGGGGACCAGGACTGGGGACCAGGACTGGGGACCAGGACTGGGGACCAGGACTGGGGACCAGGACTGGGGACCAGGACTGGGGACCAGGACTGGGGACCAGGACTGGGGACCAGGACTGGGGACCAGGACTGGGGACCAGGACTGGGGACCAGGACTGGGGACCAGGACTGGGGACCAGGACTGGGGACCAGGACTGGGGACCAGGACTGGGGACCAGGACTGGGGACCAGGACTGGGGACCAGGACTGGGGACCAGGACTGGGGACCAGGACTGGGGACCAGGACTGGGGACCAGGACTGGGGACCAGGACTGGGGACCAGGACTGGGGACCAGGACTGGGGACCAGGACTGGGGACCAGGACTGGGGACCAGGACTGGGGACCAGGACTGGGGACCAGGACTGGGGACCAGGACTGGGGACCAGGACTGGGGACCAGGACTGGGGACCAGGACTGGGGACCAGGACTGGGGACCAGGACTGGGGACCAGGACTGGGGACCAGGACTGGGGACCAGGACTGGGGACCAGGACTGGGGACCAGGACTGGGGACCAGGACTGGGGACCAGGACTGGGGACCAGGACTGGGGACCAGGACTGGGGACCAGGACTGGGGACCAGGACTGGGGACCAGGACTGGGGACCAGGACTGGGGACCAGGACTGGGGACCAGGACTGGGGACCAGGACTGGGGACCAGGACTGGGGACCAGGACTGGGGACCAGGACTGGGGACCAGGACTGGGGACCAGGACTGGGGACCAGGACTGGGGACCAGGACTGGGGACCAGGACTGGGGACCAGGACTGGGGACCAGGACTGGGGACCAGGACTGGGGACCAGGACTGGGGACCAGGACTGGGGACCAGGACTGGGGACCAGGACTGGGGACCAGGACTGGGGACCAGGACTGGGGACCAGGACTGGGGACCAGGACTGGGGACCAGGACTGGGGACCAGGACTGGGGACCAGGACTGGGGACCAGGACTGGGGACCAGGACTGGGGACCAGGACTGGGGACCAGGACTGGGGACCAGGACTGGGGACCAGGACTGGGGACCAGGACTGGGGACCAGGACTGGGGACCAGGACTGGGGACCAGGACTGGGGACCAGGACTGGGGACCAGGACTGGGGACCAGGACTGGGGACCAGGACTGGGGACCAGGACTGGGGACCAGGACTGGGGACCAGGACTGGGGACCAGGACTGGGGACCAGGACTGGGGACCAGGACTGGGGACCAGGACTGGGGACCAGGACTGGGGACCAGGACTGGGGACCAGGACTGGGGACCAGGACTGGGGACCAGGACTGGGGACCAGGACTGGGGACCAGGACTGGGGACCAGGACTGGGGACCAGGACTGGGGACCAGGACTGGGGACCAGGACTGGGGACCAGGACTGGGGACCAGGACTGGGGACCAGGACTGGGGACCAGGACTGGGGACCAGGACTGGGGACCAGGACTGGGGACAAGAAGTGCTCAAGCTCCCCAACCCAACCCAAATCAAATTTTTAAACCCCGAAGCACTTGCCTTCCAGCTTCTGAGTTGACTCACTGATGAAGAACTTCACAGGGAAGTAGCACCACCCAGGTTTTCATGTTCTGAGTAGTCAACGCCGATATTACTAGCTCATACACTCTCCAGAACTATTTATCAGAGATGGTAGAAAACACAAAGAAAAAGCAGCCTATTTTGGAACATTTAGTCCATTTCACCAGCACAGTAGAAAAGCACCCTAAGTAACCTGAACCTCAAACTCCCCTGGAGTGGCAATTCTTCCCATAACACCTCATGCTTCCTATATAGCAAAGGTCAAATGATCCCCACCTGGCAGATTTCACTTCACATGTGTGGAGTCATGAGACCTTGTGGAATAGGCTCATCAACCTCGTTTCAATGTTTAAGGTTCAATTGCTCCTTATTGCTAACAGAAATAACCTGACAAGGGGCTTAGGGGTTAGAGTTGACCTAATGAATT
>CATOCB010000159.1:0-13934 GCA_951411735.1 Somateria mollissima
AGTCTGAGTGCAAATACATTAGCTAAGAAATACATCCAGCCTTTAGGATGGAAAAAAAAAAAAAATGCTTCTGGAAGTTACAAAGAGTCTAAATAGGAAAACAGCAAGTTACTTTAAGATTGAAGGAGTTAAAAAGGACTTTTTTCCTTAATTAAAGCAGTTTTCAGCCTCTTTGAGAGGACAAGCGATGAAGAAATCAATGACCAGCACAGAGGGTGAAGCAGCTTTGAGCAGCATGACATAGACAGTGTATCTTGATAAAAGTAAAATGTGGCGAAACTAGGCACCACATCTCCACATAAGCACTTCTGTATTTCAGTTGTCTGAGAGTTCACTTACTGAATGTGCCCCCATGTATGAAGAACTGCAGCTGAGCAATTTAAGGAAGTTTTCTTTATCAGATGTATTTGTAGGCAGGTGGTAGTGATTGGCCTGGAAACTGTATGCTCCTTATTTCTCAGTATTTGAATAAAAACAAATCTGTTTTCCTTCCTTTGTGACAGCTACATCTAGCATTTTCACACCCACAAAAGGCAGCAGAAGGAATGAAATCTTTAAATTACATTTTGATACAATACATTTTTAATTGGATAAGATAGCTAAAACCAGATTCAGTGTGCTCTATAATATATATATATTTATATATATACATATTTATTATTTTTTTTTAAGTAAGAATTTAAAACAAGTGAATCCTTGGGTTTATGGAAAGACAAACTTTCAATGGTAAGTAAAGCACAGGTAAAATCCATTTTAATCATGCTAGCATAGTTTGCTTGAGTCTAACAGGGAAAGTATATTATAGATGTAGAAAAACACAAAGAAAGTTTGGAAATCGGCCTATACAAAACAAAACAGCCAAACAAGCTATTTTTCAGGATTATCTCAATACAAATAAAATGTTTATAAACAATGACAAGCTAATGGAGGTTGACTGTTGTCTTCATGATGTAATGTGTTTCAGGCAGATAATCATGAAGAGATACTCTTTCTTTCCTCTTTTCCCTTCTTTCTCCCCTTGCTTACTTCTACATCCAATAATCTACTTCTGTACAGCCTGGATTCCATCCCAAATTCCTGGTTTGTATATCTGGCTGTTATTCCCTTCCCATAATTCCTCCTCCCACTTACTTACTGAGAAACATTTTATTCTTTTCAACCAGTTTCCTCCTCGGGCTGGATTGCTACTAAAATGAAAGCCTAACAAGAGGCTTATATATATATATATATTATATATATATATATATTTTTTTTTTTTTATTATTTTTTTTTATTTTTTTTTCCCCTTGGGAATGTTTTTAATTAATTGGGACATCCTAGGGTTTCCTACCTGAAGCTGATGCCATGAGGGCAGTACTGTGCTGATAAGCCTACATGGCTACATACCAGTAAGAAAAAATACAAGCATATTCTTATTCTGTTTTGTAGAATAAATGGTGCTACTCCAAACTCAGGGACATATGCCACTGAACACAAGAGATTTTGACTTGCATCACCTTAGTCACTGAGTTTTTCTAGCCTGGAGAAGAGGAGGCTAAGAGTCAACTTTGCTCTCTGCAGCTCCCTGAGGGGAAGTGCAGATGGAGGTGCTGGTCTCTGCTGCCTTGTTGCTAATGATAAGATGAGCAGTAACAACACAAAGCTGTGCCAGCAGAGGTTCCGACTGGAAATGTGGAAAAGTTTCTGTATTGTGAGGGTGGTCAAACACTGGAACAGACATCCTAGCAAGGTGATTGATACCCCATGCCTGTCAGTGTTCAAAGGGCATTTAGATAATGCCCTCAATAATATGCTTTAACTTTTAGTTAGCCCTGAAGTGGTCAGGCAGTAGGACTAGATGATCTTTGACGGTCTCTTCCAACTGAACTATTCCAGTCTAGTCAAACTAGCATGGGTTCATCTTTAAAATCTGCAAATGAGATCTTTGGATCATCTTACCTGAACCCCAGTGAAATCTCTGTAGCCATGCTGCACATCATATTTTATTCATGTGGTTTATTTTCAGAAAGATTACTAATCAGTTATTGTAGGAATTACTTTAAGGAGTGGTAAGGCTTATTGCTTCTGCTGAGATATTAAATGTCACCCAGTTATGAGTAGAACAATTACATTACACTCAAAGAAAAAAGCATAAAAAACATACATAGATATTGTAAATTATGTATATATGTGTATATATATATACACACATATTCCATATATATGTGTATATATATATACGTATTACTCTGCATATCCTCATTTAGGAGATGCCTTTGAATTTACTTCTTGATGTTTGCTCACACACTAAAGAATTCTAATTGACGGGAGAGATAATGTATTTCTTTAAAGAAAAGCTAATGATTCTGGCTCTATATCATGCTCACTTTAAAATTTTATCATTCTGTTTTTAAGGAATTTAATTTATTTGTATATTTTAGAGTCAGAGCCAAGCAATTGGAAATATGGATACTACATTCAATACTTCATTTTTCCAGTACAGGAAATAATTTCACTAAGCAACTATGTATTTTCATTTGCAACATAATCAATAAAACTCTTGCATGTTTTCAGATGATCTGGACAAATACTATCAATATTTATTGTTTTTTTTTTTTTTTTTTTGATGTTCATCAGTTTGTTCACACACTCCATCACTATGCAAGCAGTAAATTGATATGAAAGAGGTTACTCACAGCCTAATGCTTTCATGCTTTCTATGAGTAATATCCTGTAAGTTTTCAGCAAAATTACCCTAAAGTTTTCTGCAATTTATTTATTTTATTTTATTTTATTTTATTTTATTTTATTTTATTTTATTTTATTTTATTTTATTTTATTTTATTTTATTTTATTTTATTTTACTGCCTGTAGTCTCAATAGATTTGCCATATTTCACCCTCATTTTGTTAACTGGATCTCCATCTTCCAAGGCTCTGATTGTAGTTTCTCTGACAATATATACTTCATTATGGTTTCTCTTTACTGACTTTCTATTTCCCTTCATACTCTGTGTATGCAGCATGTTGCAACTTCACAGTGAAAAAAAATAAATTTGCTTCTCTGGTTTTAGTTTAAAGACCTTTTGCCAATCTTCGTAATAGATTTCAAGCTTATGGTTGGTAACATTTTAAAAGTTTTTGATATAAATTGAGATAAAATGAGATATTAATTTTAACAATATAACAACAGTGAAATTATTTTATAGTAAGAAGTTGGTCAGAATAAATGGCTCTGGAAGTTTTGCATTGTTTCTTTTTTAATGGAAATATTCAATCTAATCCCTTAAAAATAGTATTTCTTTGAACATAAATGTAATTTTTATGAGAGAATGCAAATAAACTTGTTGTTTAAATGCAAGTAATTGAATCTTAAAAAAAAAAAAAGCTGTCAGTAGTTTGTTTGCCCTGAATGATCTTAATAGAATAACATAGATCCTTCAAATGATTAATATTGTGAATATTTGCTCAGATATCATAACTATATAAATAAATAATGTTATTTAGCTGCTACAATTATAAATAGGCAACAGGCATTAAACTTTTCTCAGTTATGGATCCCTTAAATGTTTTCCACAAAATTTTGGCAGAACGTAAGGTTTTATCCATGACATAGGGTACCTGAGGCTGTGAAAAATTGATTAGTGAGTGCGGAGGAGGATGTTCAGTTATATTTCACAGACCTTATAAAAAAGGCCAAAGACCAGTGGTACACAGGCCACAATTTGAAAACCACTGATAGTAAGCTATAAGCAGGACAAGAACAAAAGTCAGGAATATTTTAAATTGGATTTCCATGCCGTTGTCATTAAGGCAGTTGGTTACCAGGATGGATAATTTATGATGGAGTCGTCTCAGCTGTAATGATTTAGTCATAGGATAATGGTTGGCCAAATGCACCAGAAGTTCTGGCAAATTACTTGCTTCAGCAATCCCAACTATTTAAAGAATGCATTTGAGTATTTGCCACTCCTGTCACAGCTCCCCAAGCCAGGAAGTTAAATGGAAGCAAAAGGATAAGCTTATCCTTTTTGCTGCCATGCCAAAATGAATTCTCCGATGACTTCTTCTGTGCCTGCCCCATCCGGACGAGACAAAGCCAGCATGCTGATCCCATCCCATATGGAGAAGGTGTGCACGGTTGGAAAGGAGAGCAAGAATTGAAGCAGCTGCTTTGGGGCGAGGGAAGGCCTCTCCCCAGACTCAGTCATCTGCTTCCTCCCAGTTCTGCCAAAGTCATCACATTCTTGAAGGCTTTGCAGCACTTTGCTATTGTGCAAACTCTATCTCTGAACATTAAAATTGCCAAACTGATTTAAGCTAAATGTGGTATCCTTATCATCATTTTCCTATCATCAGCATCAGAAATATCATGCAGTAGAAGTTGGATTTCTTTTTTAGTATTCAGGAATATCATATTTTATGTTTTTCCTCTGATGAAGAAATACTTTGACAAAAAGCTAGCTAGATAAAATAGTCTAAACATTAAATGGGCATCTTTAAGTGTATAGATGTTAGATTTTTGCCCAGTCAGCATTGTAAATGTATGGAAACCTGAACTGACATTTTACTGAAAACAAATCTGATTGTATTAAGAACAGCCTATACATAGTCTTTATTCTGGCTTATGCTACCATCATGTGTGGGGTGAGGAAGAATGCAAATGACAATCTTTAAAAGTTTAATTTAGGACCATGAGCAATGCCTTAATGACAGTTATAAGGGACAATAACCTATAAAATTATTATGTGTGAGTGCATCACTGCTCAAAACTGCAGTCAAAGTGTAATTACAGGATTTTGTCAAACTAGAGGGCATATCAAGGAGGGTCCCATGAGCCTCTGTTCTGGGCTTGGTAATATGGAACACTGGCATTAGCAGATAGGATGATAGACAATAATTTACTTCCAAAATCCACAGATGACACTATAGGGGAAAAGAACTGCAAACACTTTAAAGAGGGTACAACTTCAAGTGATCTTGATAACTCAGAGAAATAGTTCAAAAACACTGAGGTGATATTCAGAGAAGCATACTACAAGTACTGGATTTAAGAAGAAAGTGACAAAAAATGTGAAACAACTGGCTATGCTGCAAGCAATGTGGCAAGAATGAATGTTTACTGTGGAACAGAGACTAAACATGAGTTGAGTAACACAAAACATACGCAAAAATTGGAAAGCCATTTTATATTCTCAGAATTAGTGATTCCTCAGATGGGGTAGCTGTATCTGCTTCAAAGAGAATAGCTAGAGGAAATGACAAAAGTGAGGTGTTTTAAAAAAATCTTTAAAACATATTGAGAAATTATCAATTTTGTACTTGTTATGTTTCACAATATTGAATATACAAAAAACACCTGTGAAAAGGATAGGCTCATCTGTACTGTGTGTTCATGCAGAGTAAGACAAGAGATGGTAGGGCTTAACCAACTCTGGGAAACTGAAGACTGGCAAGCAGAAAAAGCTTTTCAGCTGTTTTACTGGTTAACAAGAAACATCATGAGACCTGTTGTTGAGGAGGTGTAAGGAGAAACTGGAAATATATCTGGCAAGGACCTGCCAAATACCCTTGAACCTGCCTCAGAGCAGAAGAATGGGATGGATGATATCTTGATGTCTCAGATTTCTATAACTGCTCACACATCATCTCCCTGGGGCAATTTTTCTTTGCCATATGGCTCATCACACCATATGAGTGACTGTGGCTCTGTGGAAACATGCTGAATGTCTGGCAAAAGCAACAAAAGAAGTAATAATAATAATAATTAAAAAAAAGTGTGTTTTTGATATACAGAGATCACAAGCACGAAGCCTTAGAGCAGTAATAAGTTTTTCAGAGTGCCAAAATTATAGTTCTCCTCTTCAATGCATTTAGATTTTGTTCAGATCTCTGGAGGAAAAGGTAAATTCAGATTATTATTATTATTATTTAGTTAGTTAGTTAGTTTTCTGATGGCTTCAGAAGGATTTCAATCCAGAAAATCTGAGTCTCTAAATCTAAGTATACCTCAGAGGAATCAATGGATCTACATATCTTTATCACATTTCTGAATTGATACCATACCATCAAACTGTTGAAAATGTAGCTCCACTTGTAGTAGCTTTCCAGTATATTGGGCCCAGGGGTTATTTTTTTCTTTTTGGTAGTTTATCTGAGCAGCTAGACAGAGGCAGAGAGCTTTTGGCCAAATCAAAAGGGGAATGTAGGTCCCAGCTTCTTTCTGTAGTGTGTCTTAGCACTCACCTGTACCAATGCCCTGGCAGAGATTTATTTTCAGAGTGTGTTCTTCAGGGAAGCTTGTGCTTACACATGGCTATAGGCTCTTGACATACTAGGCTGATGAATCCTAAATACAGATCCATAAAATGATGTAGCCCAGCTTTATCTCATGGAGACTGGTGTTTGCATATAAAGTGTCAAAACTAACACTCTTTCTTCCAGCAATCAGTATTAGTGCAGCAGATTACAGAGCACAGGTGGTTTGTGTCTGTGATAATCAATACTACAGGTAATTTTTCCCCACTATGAAAGCTTGAATGACTTGAGCATAACCAAATTTAAAAAGTACTTTCTGTGCAATTTGATGATGAAATAAAACCCATTATGGAGAAAGTTTGCCCATGAGCTTGTGTCTATCACCAGCTGTTTCCTTTCATTTAGTATTCTAAAGACATGCAGCTCTCCTGTTCAGATTACTCAGGGCATTGGCTAAATGGATGGAGTGGGACATGTTATTTGCATATTGATTTGTTTTGTATGGAAATTATTTTGATGAGTTTTTACCTTATTAAATTGTGCATTGTTAGAGTTCGTGTATAAATACAACAATCTCGGACTGGGGAGCAATTTTTGAAATGGAAATACAAACACAGAAAAATACATTTTATTTAATTAATAAACATTGCATATTTAATCAATAATCTCTCATGAATTTAGGGACTGAAAGTGGGAGAAATGCAGGATTTAGGAATTTGTAGTTATCATGTGAGAAGAGATGTAGAGTCTACACTAGGTGTAGAGTCATTTGCCATCCCCAGATCGACACAGAGATGCTAGATGAGGCCTGGTGGGCATGCTAGCAAACGGCTTTGTAGACTGTGTGCATAACTTTCATGTAACATCTTTCTGTATTCTTGCTCATGGCAATTTAAAATTTTTACTTAAATAAGTAATCATAAACTAAGATCTGACATGGGCAACTCCAGAAATTTGTGAAAGGTTGTGTAGGATATATAAGTTGTTGTAACAGGGGACCAGATGTAATAAAGAAGCTGTTCTCATTATTTTTGTGATTATTCAACAACAGTGTAAGTAATTACCTTAGATATATATCATTATATAGTATATCAAGTATATATCATACTTCTTGCATTCCAGAAATAAGTGTATTGGTGACTGGAGTATGCCCTGTTTAGTTATGTATGTAATTCCACATAAAACCAATGGACACTTGGTGGGCTGAAGGTTGACTCAAACTTGAGTGAGAATTTCAAGATCCTATCTGCAGCTGTTTGGGTACTTAGAAACCATCTAATGTTGCTGTGTCCAAAGCACAACCATTCTGGCTAATTAGCTTGGCAGAAATCTCTTCTCAATGAAGTTTCAGTACAGCTTGTCTTACTTTCAAGAAAGCCTGATACAATTTCACCAGCAGTCTCCATTATCTTGTTTGTAGCACATTTTAAGAGTTTAATTTTTTACCTTACAATGCCTCTTTCAGACATCAAAGAGTATCTGACCCATTGAATTTGAATATTTTACAGAAGTTCATCTCAGAAAAATGATACAAGATGGAAACAGCAGTCAAACATTGTAAGAAGACAATATTTATTTTTATTAAATAGAATGTTCCATTCTCTAGACTTGTCATTAATCTGAAACCTCAAACTTTGTTAGTAAAACCCCTGCATTTCTGTTCTTCTATTTTTTTAAACATGTAACTAACCACATTGCTGCTATAGAGTTCTGAATTATTTTTTTTATATATAACTTACAGAATAACTCTGAAGACCAACAAACTGCAAAGCTGAGAAATTTGCCAGATGGTCCAAGCAGAGAGAATGCATTGCTCCTGCATTTTTAGCAATTAGCATTGAAATAGTGGGATTTGGAATGAATCTGAAACTGGCCTCTTGGGTTCTGATTCTTATGAAGAAAAAAACAGATGTATTATTAATAAATCATTATTGTAAGCATTGTATTCCATAGCAACATACATTTTACCCTTGAGGACTTTTTGAGAGACCTTAGTGTTAACCCAAGGCTTAAGCACTAAGCAACAACTACACAGTAAAGAGTTCTATTTCTCTAAGAGAAGTGGTAGGTTCTTCTTCCTAGTGACCTAGCTGCTGCTCTGTTACACCCCACAATCCCAGTACCTTCAATGGAATGTGATGTGCAACGACTTTGCCCTCATGCCTCCTCCAGCCTCCCCCCTCCCCCCCCCTTTTTTTTTAGGTCAGTTACTCATACATTTCTGTACAGCACTGGGTTTCTCATTCTTGCAACCACAGAGCCAGTTCTCTGTGTGGGAAACAAAGATGAGAACATGACTGTAGAAAGAATTTGCTTTGAATATCATGAAAGGAATGAGTGTCTGGTGGTCTCTTCTACTTGTGGACATTACCATTGATACTACTAGTGAGATTCACAGAGAAGACAATGATGGAAAGGAAACAAGCTAGATGTGAGTGTAACTCCCTCTCTGCTGTATTGTTCATCAGCTGAAGCTGATACAGCTCAAAACCACATTTTATGAACAGATCTGATCAAAATCCCAAGTCCAATGTTTGTAGCCTGGTAGAAATCTGTCTCAGAACCTCAAAGTTTGCTTCTCTAGAAGCATTTGGGAGTGTGCTTATATCTCCTGGAAGACACTCAGTTACTCACTCCAATGAAAGGAGGAATGAGGAGGGAGGGATCACAGGACCAAGGCAGGTTTCTTTAGCCAGAGGTTTCCATGTTAGCATTCTTTTCACATGTATACACATGCAGGGGCTGTTTTGGTAAATGTTTGGGAATGACATATGAACTTTTGGCATTTATTCTAACAGTCTTTGAAGCCAATAGGAAAAGATTTGTCCAGTGATTTTATGGGGATTTAAATTATAGCTTTAAATGAAGCCCAGGAATGGAAGTCAGCTGCATCTTTAAAATTCAGAGATTTCTTCCACTCCTTCCATCAGATGAGTTCTGGAGATGTGGCCTATCTATTGACTGCTGTCACAAGCTTTTGAAACAGAGGTTGAGAACTTATATAATATCACCCTAAAGTAAAGAGGAGAAATTTGCAATGGCCCAAAGAGTAGAAATGGCTAATGTAAAGAAGCAGTTTCTGCTCTCTTTACTTTAAGGGGGTATCTCAGAATATACTTCTGGTTTCAAGTTAAAGTAGAGTGTACTGGAAAGCAACTTGAGATGGTAGCCTGAAGCTATCAGAAAAGGACGGAAATTTAATTATCTTTTGTTCTGCCATGATGTCATTTCAAGGACATACCTGCATGAAAACTATTTATGTGAAGAATTGCCAAAATCTCTTAATGAATCAGTGAATAAACATCTCAACTATTCAGCTCAGTGTTTCTAAATAACTACACAATGATAGGGATCAATAATACAGGTATTTCAGTATGCAGGCCAATCTTGCTTTTGAATCATGCTTGAATGTACAATACATATTAGAACTAATGATTACACTGAAGTTCTGTACCTGAACTATGAAACCTAGAATGATTTATCTCTTTTTAGCTACATGCAATCTCAATGGAAGCTTATTTATTTAGAAAACAATTGAACCAGATTCACTCCAAATTTCACCAAAAACAACCCAACTACTATACTGCAGCCTGCATTGGAGGCAAACCATTATGTATTTTCCCCAGATCAGCTCCCTTCACTTAAAACTAAGATAAAAACAAATTAATGATGGTAGGCTTTCTAAGCTAACATCAGCTGAGGTTTATGTGTGTATGTCCCTGTTCCTTAGTTCGTTTTTATTTATCTGTCTGTTTAAGGGGCTGTTTAATTAGGTCTGACTCATAACAGTCAACTCTTACCAGTATGAATATTTAGCTACATACCCAAATATTACCTCTAGATACTAGGGACATATAGGAACTTGAAGAAGTTATTGATAGCTGAAACATAAATAATCCCAATCTTTTGCTTTCAAAAAGGAACCCATAAGGCAGCTGGAAAGCTTCATATTCTAGGTCTCAGGGCTCATAAAGTTAGCAGGTAAGGATAGTGGATTTGACATTTTTTACTGATTTGAGCACTAGGTAGTTTTGTTTTCCTGTGTACTTTAAGTGCAAAGTAGTATTGAATCAAAATAAAAGAACATTATACTTGCTTTACAAAGAAGAATGTGACCAGTCAGTAGGAAATAAGTCTTAATGCATTGGAACAGCATATGGTGAAAAGATTATATGTAGCAATGTGAATAGTATGCAATAGTATTAGCTATAGCACATTCACAGCTCAGATCACAGAGGAACTATAAGCTGTTTCACTCTCTTTGGGAGCCACCAGGTTACTCAATGCACAGTGCAGAGACTCTTCTTGCTCTGTGCAAAGCAGCTTGGGGCTGAAAGTAGTGCAGTAGCAATTGTCTACTTGCCCAAATAAAATCCTAGGCCATCCTGCTTTCTAAATGCATGACCTCTTTATCCGGTTACTGGGGGAAGAGGGAGTGGGATTGCTGCTATTAGTTCTCTTTTAACCTGTATTTTTTAACAGAGGGTAAGCCAGACTGGCTTTCTGAAACAAGTATCTCTCTGCAGAGGGATTCAGCCCTGAGCAGAAGGAACCTGTACATTTAAAAAAGATATCTAATTCTATCCTGTGGTTCCTGCTACGGTGACCAAGTGACTAAATCCTTTAGTACTGCTGTCTAGTCTGCAGGATGCACAGACTCTTCTCCCTCCCTTTTTATTTTTGTTGTTGTTGCTGTTCACCCCCATTGGTGAGAACAATATCATTAATTAATACAGACAACCTCCTTCCTCTTCCTTTTTTTCCCCGACACATTCTACTTTGTTCTCCCTTGTGGTAACATCATTATCTACCATCTCAATACACTTCAGTCACTAAAAGCCAGTGGTTGCCAAGAGGTAATTTTTGCATTTCCTGCCAGAAATTGCTGTGAGCTTCCCTTCCCTTCCCTTCCCTTCCCTTCCCTTCCCTTCCCTTCCCTTCCCTTCCCTTCCCTTCCCTTCCCTTCCCTTCCCTTCCCTTCCCTTCCCTTCCCTTCCCTTCCCTTCCCTTCCCTTCCCTTCCCTTCCCTTCCCTTCCCTTCCCTTCCCTTCCCTTCCCTTCCCTTCCCTTCCCTGCCCTGCCCTGCCCTGCCCTGCCCTGCCCTCCTCTCCTCTCCTCTCCTCTCCTCTCCTCTCCTCTCCTCTCCTCTCCTCTCCTCTCCTCTCCTCTCCTCTCCTCTCCTCTCCTCTCCTCTCCTCTCCTCTCCTCTCCTCTCCTCTCCTCTCCTCTCCTCTCCTCTCCTCTCCTCTCCTCTCCTCTCCTCTCCTCTCCTCTCCTCTCCTCTCCTTTTTTTTTTTTTCTTTTCCCTACACAACCATTCTTGTTGTTTTTTTGTCAAGTAATATATCTCTACTGAGCTATGTGTATGGATGCATATGCAGATTTAAACTTCTTATTAATATCAGAACAGTAGGTCATGGAGTTCATACAGTCTGATGAGACTTCCAGATCAAGCCTCTACTTGCCTTCCCTCAGGATTTGCGAGAAGCTAGGAGCTGTGAGAAACAGCAGAAAGTGCAAGGCCATTAATCATGCGGAGCAGGCAGACTGGCAGATATGCAGTGTCTTCATTCTCACACCTGTACCCTGCAGTCAACCAAAATCTTTTGGCTGAATTAAGTAGTGATATTGATACATCTGTCTTCTTCATTTTGGCATGGTTTCAGTAGGCTCCATTTCAGAGCATAGATTTCTGTTGGGAGTTACTACAGAAAAACAAAGATAAAGAACTATTGAAATTGAAGCCAAACCATAAGCCAAAAGTAATTTAGGTTTCCACTTCTTGCAAGACTGAATTTTATCCTTCTTACAGTGGGCCAGCATGGTTAGAATCCTGTGGCTTTTTTGTCCTTTACTCCTATTTTCCCACTCTGATATGACTGGGAACATAGAAGTAATCTTCAGAAAATCCAGTCTCTTTCAAATCAGTTGTGAATGCACTCAAGATCTTTGCTAGAGACAAGGATAAGAAATCTATTAGTTTCTCGCTATGAGCTTAGATACTGCCAGCACAGTAGAAGCAAGTTCTTCCAACCCTGAAAATGAAGTCTCTTATAATGTGTTATAAAGGGCAATATCAAATTGTTTGACATTACCTGACAAATCTCAACTAAGGGCCACATTCCTACACTCTCAAAATGGAGAGCAGAGCTTTAAGCAGGAACAGTTCTACTGAGGACTTCAGGTGTGAAGATACAGAAACTACTGTGAACCTGAAAGATACCCAAACTCAACCTGAGAATAGCCATATTTCTGCTTCATAATGTCTTGTAAAATTAAAAATATTTTACCATGTCTTTTTACTTTCCCCAAATACTCTGTTTTATTTATCTTTTCACCTTTTGAAATTGTTTGTTAGATAGCTTTGAAATGCATATTTGAGCTATGCTTGCATGCTCTCACTAACAGAGGTTTTGTTTGGGGAATCAAAGTGTTTGTTTAAATTTTGGAGTCTGCTACTTGGAATTTTAGACGGAGCACTTTCACTTGAATTCCCATCTAATGTCAGCCACTTCTCTGTGACATAAGACTTTTCAGAGTGTGAGTCAGCCCACCCAAGATCTACAGCTTTTACTGTCTACACAGAGCTTGTCCAAGGAAGTGTCCAAGTGTAAAAGATAACTAGGCATGATAAATCTCGAACGTGATGATATTTTTGTTCTCTAGACAGTGATCTCTTTGTCATAGTTTTTCACTGAAGTACATTCTTCTTGTCTAAAGAAATAGTGTGTTTATTTGTTGTATTAAATGCACATTTTCTAGAGGCCCAAAAATCACTGCTAAGCAAAGACTTGTACAGAACAATATTTTGTCTTAGCAGTTGAACTTGCTTTAAAATTACAAGACAACATGTCACTGTCTGACGGAATAAATATGTGGAAAAGCTGACAAAAATTGAAAAGAATTCTGATCATTAAGAAATTTTATTTTATTCTGGCACATTTATCTGAAATCATTAATGGGATTAGTAAAGAAGAATATATATTTTTCCACAGGTGATAAAGAAACTAGGTAAGAAAAAATCATCAAGTGTGGGCATTAGGGGATCTTTTTTACTACAGTGAATGAAGAATGAAGGGCTAACATCTCTGAAACAGTAATTACAGGTACTATGTCTATTATTTGTCTTGCACATTGTCCCAGAATAATGCAACTCTAGGTGTTTTGTTCTCACTGATTTTCATTTAAAAGATTCCTGCAAATTATATATATTTCAAAATGACCCCAGTAAATCACTTGAGAATAACTATTTTAACACTGTGCAAAAAAATGCACCATCTAGTGTTCAACATTTATTGTTGGAATAGAAGACAGCATCCTCATTAATTTAAGTGAAGTAATGTAGTCTTTATAAAATCAGAAAACTCAGTGACTTAAGTAAAATTTTTTGGCCTAAATAGAAATTGTGATGGAAATTTAAGGTTTTACAGAACCAGAGTCGTCATATGTTAATCTCATAAATCTTTGAATGTTTTTCTGACATTTAGTTCATATGGCCATAGGGATATTGAAAGAGTAGCTACTAGGATGATTATTCCATCTATGTGGCCTTTAAAAATGATTTTCATTGGAAATATCAACATTTTATTCTACGTAATCTATCAAAGAAGCATTATTTTGACATCCACAGATGACTTTAAGTTTAGGCATACTAGGTAGTGACACTGATCCCAGTTTATTCCTCATGGTAGTAGGTCT
>CATOCB010000160.1:0-16006 GCA_951411735.1 Somateria mollissima
GGCTGAACAAGCCCAGCTCCCTCAGCCGCTCCTCGTAGGACTTGTTCTCCAGACCCCTCACCAGCTTCGTTGCCCTTCTCTGGACTCGCTCGAGCACCTCGATGTCCTTCTTGTAGCGAGGGGCCCAAAACTGAACACACTACTCGAGGTGCGGCCTCACTAGAGCCGAGTACAGGGGGACGATCACTTCCTTAGCCCTGCTGGCCACACTGCTTCTTATACAAGCCAGGATGCCGTTGGCCTTCTTGGCCACCTGAGCACACTGCTGGCTCATATTCAGCCGACTGTCAACCAATACTCCCAGGTCCTTCTCCACCAGGCAGCTTTCCAACCATTCCTCTCCCAGTCTGTAGCTCTGCTTGGGGTTATTGCGCCCCAGGTGCAGGACCCGGCACTTGGCCTTCTTGAACTTCATGCAGTTGACCTCAGCCCATCGGTCCAGCCTATCCAGATCCTCCTGCAGAGCCTTCCTACCCTCGAGCAGATCGACACACGCACCTAACTTGGTGTCATCTGCGAACTTACTGAGGGTGCACTCAATGCCCTCAACCAGATCATCGATGAAGATACTAAAGAGGACTGGCCCCAGCACCGAGCCCTGGGGAACGCCACTAGTGACCGGCCTCCAACTGGATTTGACTCCATTCACCACGACTCTTTGGGCCCGGCTATCCAGCCAGTTTCTAACCCAACGAAGCGTGCGCCAGTCCAAGCCAAGAGCAGCCAGTTTCTTGAGGAGAATGCTGTGGGAAACGGTGTCAAAAGCCTTGCTGAAGTCAAGGTAGACCACATCCACAGCCTTTCCCTCATCCACCAAGCGCGTCACTTTGTCATAGAAGGAGATCAGGTTCGTCAAGCAGGACCTGCCTGTCATAAACCCATGCTGACTGGGCCTGATCGCCTGCTTGCCCTGCAAGTGCCGCATGATGACTCTCAAGATAATCTGCTCCATGAGCTTCCCTGGCACTGAGGTCGAACTGACAGGCCTATAGTTCCCCGGGTCTGCCCTCCGGCCCTTCTTGTAGATGGGCGTCACGTTTGCTAGCCGCCAGTCAACTGGGACCTCCCCCGATAGCCAGGACTGCTGATAAATGATGGAAAGCGGCTTGGCCAGCTCCTCTGCCAGTTCTCTCAGTACCCTCGGGTGGATCCCATCCGGCCCCATCGACTTGCGCACATCCAAGTGCCGTAGCAGGTCGCCAACCATTTCTTCGTGGATAGTGAGGGCCACATTCTGCTCCCCATCCCCTTCCGCCAGCTCAGGGTACTGGGTATCCAGAGAACAACCTGTATTGCCGCTGAAGACTGAGGCAAAGAAGGCATTAAGCACCTCCGCCTTTTCCTCATCTTTTGTAACAAGGTTTCCCCCCGCATCCAGTAAAGGAGGGAGATTCTCCTTAGTCCTCCGTTTTGCGTCGATGTATTTGCAAAAAGATTTTTTGTTGTCTTTAACGGCAGTAGCCAGGTTGAGCTCCAGATGAGCCTTGGCCTTTCTAATTTTGTCCCTGCACAGCCTCATAACATCCTTATAGTCCTCCTCAGTGGCCCGCCCTTTCTTCCAAAGATTATAAACCCTCTTTTGTCTCCTAAGCTCAAGCTGCAAGTCTCTGTTGAGCCAGGCCGGTCTTCTTCCACGCCGGCTCGTCTTTGGGCACGTGGGGACAGACCGCTCCTGCGCCATTAAGATTTCCTTCTTGAAGAGCGCCCAGCCTTCCTGGACTCGTCTGCCCTTCAGAACCGCCTCCCAAGGGACTCTACCAACCAGTGTCCTGAGCAGCTCAAAGTCAACCCTCCGGAAGTCCAATACAGCGGTTTTACTGGTCCCCTTCCTGGCCTCGCCAAGAATAGAGAACTCCACCATTTCGTGGTCACTCTGCCCAAGACAGCTTCCGACCACCACATCTCCCACCAGTCCTTCTCTGTTTGTGAAGAGAAGGTCTAACGGGGCACCGCCCCTGGTAGGCTCACTAACCAGCTGTGTCAGGAAGCTATCTTCCACGCTCTCCAGAAACCTCCTAGACTGCTTTCTCTGGGCTGTGTTGTGCTTCCAGGATACGTCAGGGAAGTTGAAGTCCCCCACGAGAACAAGCGCCGACGATTTCGCAGCTTCTGTCAGCTGCCTGTAGAACTCCTCATCCGTCTCCTCGTCCTGGTTCGGCGGTCTGTAACAGACCCCGACCAGGGCGCTAGCCTTGTTGGCCTTCCCGCCGATCCTAACCCAAAGGGACTCAACCTTGTCATTCCCAGCCTCGAGTTCCACAACATCGAAAGATTCTCTACTATAGAGAGCCACACCACCCCCCCTTGTGTGCTGCCTGTCCCTTCTGAAGAGCTTATAGCCAGTCATTGCAGCACTCCAGTCATGAGAGTGGTCTCACCACCACGTCTCCGTGATGGCAACCAAGTCGTAGCCTGCCTGCTGCACGATGGCTTCCAGCTCCTCCTGTTTGTTACCCATGCTGCGTGCATTGGTGTAGATGCACTTCAGCTGGGCCATTGCCTTATCCCCCGGCCTTGCCATTGTTCCCCCTGGCACAGCTCCAACAAGCCTTGAGTGAACGAACGGCTGTGCGGTGCTTAGCTGCTGGCTGGGGGAAACCACGACGACAGCAATGTAGTCGTGTAACCAAATTAAAGCCAAAACTTTCAGCCCGGTCCTTGACCTGAATAGGGAGTGAGGACCCGGATCCTGGCATTTATACGTGATAGATATGCAGCCAAAGTAAATACTGCAGTCGGAGGTCATGGCGCTAGATTTTGAAAAGTCCTGCATGGAGAAGAGATCTCAGAAAAGAAAATTTAAGCAACATTAATGTCAAGTAAAGTCTTTCTGATTGCTATATTCCTTATCTGTTGTGACGAGACAGATGAAAATCTATGACGGCAATTTTGCCTTTTAGGTCATTTTCTTTTTTTCTTTTATTTATTTCTTCTCTTTATGTTGACTTATCTTATTGTAACAGGCTCTGTACTAATTTTCCTCACAGAATGACTAGCAGAAAGATGACCCTTACACATGCCTTTTGTATTTAATTCATTAGGTCAACTCTAACCACTAAGCCCCTTGTCAGGTTGTTTCTGTTAGCAATAAGGAGCAATTGAACCTTAAACATTGAAACGAGGTTGATGAGCCTATCCCACAAAGTCTCATGACTCCAAACATGTGAAGTGAAATCTGCCAGGTGGGGCTCATTTGACCTTTGCTATATAGGAAGCATGAGGAGTTATGGGAAGAATTGCCACTCCCGAGGAGTTTGAGGTTCAGGTTACTTAGGGTGCTTTTCTACTGTCCTGGTGAAATGGACTTAGTGTTCCCAAATAGGCTGCTTTTTCTTCGTGTTTTCTTCCATCTCTGAGAAATACTTTTGGAGACACTATGAGCTAGTAATAACGGCGCTGACTACTCAGAACAGGAAAACCCTGGTGGTGCTACTTCCCTGTGAAGTTGTTCGTCAGTGAGTCAAATTCAGAAGCTGGCAGGTAAGTGCTTAGGGGTTAAAAATTTGATTTGGGTTGGGATGGGGAGCTTGAGGACTCCTTTTACCTTGCCTGGTCCCCAGTCCTGGTCCCCAGTCCTGGTCCCCAGTCCTGGTCCCCAGTCCTGGTCCCCAGTCCTGGTCCCCAGTCCTGGTCCCCAGTCCTGGTCCCCAGTCCTGGTCCCCAGTCCTGGTCCCCAGTCCTGGTCCCCAGTCCTGGTCCCCAGTCCTGGTCCCCAGTCCTGGTCCCCAGTCCTGGTCCCCAGTCCTGGTCCCCAGTCCTGGTCCCCAGTCCTGGTCCCCAGTCCTGGTCCCCAGTCCTGGTCCCCAGTCCTGGTCCCCAGTCCTGGTCCCCAGTCCTGGTCCCCAGTCCTGGTCCCCAGTCCTGGTCCCCAGTCCTGGTCCCCAGTCCTGGTCCCCAGTCCTGGTCCCCAGTCCTGGTCCCCAGTCCTGGTCCCCAGTCCTGGTCCCCAGTCCTGGTCCCCAGTCCTGGTCCCCAGTCCTGGTCCCCAGTCCTGGTCCCCAGTCCTGGTCCCCAGTCCTGGTCCCCAGTCCTGGTCCCCAGTCCTGGTCCCCAGTCCTGGTCCCCAGTCCTGGTCCCCAGTCCTGGTCCCCAGTCCTGGTCCCCAGTCCTGGTCCCCAGTCCTGGTCCCCAGTCCTGGTCCCCAGTCCTGGTCCCCAGTCCTGGTCCCCAGTCCTGGTCCCCAGTCCTGGTCCCCAGTCCTGGTCCCCAGTCCTGGTCCCCAGTCCTGGTCCCCAGTCCTGGTCCCCAGTCCTGGTCCCCAGTCCTGGTCCCCAGTCCTGGTCCCCAGTCCTGGTCCCCAGTCCTGGTCCCCAGTCCTGGTCCCCAGTCCTGGTCCCCAGTCCTGGTCCCCAGTCCTGGTCCCCAGTCCTGGTCCCCAGTCCTGGTCCCCAGTCCTGGTCCCCAGTCCTGGTCCCCAGTCCTGGTCCCCAGTCCTGGTCCCCAGTCCTGGTCCCCAGTCCTGGTCCCCAGTCCTGGTCCCCAGTCCTGGTCCCCAGTCCTGGTCCCCAGTCCTGGTCCCCAGTCCTGGTCCCCAGTCCTGGTCCCCAGTCCTGGTCCCCAGTCCTGGTCCCCAGTCCTGGTCCCCAGTCCTGGTCCCCAGTCCTGGTCCCCAGTCCTGGTCCCCAGTCCTGGTCCCCAGTCCTGGTCCCCAGTCCTGGTCCCCAGTCCTGGTCCCCAGTCCTGGTCCCCAGTCCTGGTCCCCAGTCCTGGTCCCCAGTCCTGGTCCCCAGTCCTGGTCCCCAGTCCTGGTCCCCAGTCCTGGTCCCCAGTCCTGGTCCCCAGTCCTGGTCCCCAGTCCTGGTCCCCAGTCCTGGTCCCCAGTCCTGGTCCCCAGTCCTGGTCCCCAGTCCTGGTCCCCAGTCCTGGTCCCCAGTCCTGGTCCCCAGTCCTGGTCCCCAGTCCTGGTCCCCAGTCCTGGTCCCCAGTCCTGGTCCCCAGTCCTGGTCCCCAGTCCTGGTCCCCAGTCCTGGTCCCCAGTCCTGGTCCCCAGTCCTGGTCCCCAGTCCTGGTCCCCAGTCCTGGTCCCCAGTCCTGGTCCCCAGTCCTGGTCCCCAGTCCTGGTCCCCAGTCCTGGTCCCCAGTCCTGGTCCCCAGTCCTGGTCCCCAGTCCTGGTCCCCAGTCCTGGTCCCCAGTCCTGGTCCCCAGTCCTGGTCCCCAGTCCTGGTCCCCAGTCCTGGTCCCCAGTCCTGGTCCCCAGTCCTGGTCCCCAGTCCTGGTCCCCAGTCCTGGTCCCCAGTCCTGGTCCCCAGTCCTGGTCCCCAGTCCTGGTCCCCAGTCCTGGTCCCCAGTCCTGGTCCCCAGTCCTGGTCCCCAGTCCTGGTCCCCAGTCCTGGTCCCCAGTCCTGGTCCCCAGTCCTGGTCCCCAGTCCTGGTCCCCAGTCCTGGTCCCCAGTCCTGGTCCCCAGTCCTGGTCCCCAGTCCTGGTCCCCAGTCCTGGTCCCCAGTCCTGGTCCCCAGTCCTGGTCCCCAGTCCTGGTCCCCAGTCCTGGTCCCCAGTCCTGGTCCCCAGTCCTGGTCCCCAGTCCTGGTCCCCAGTCCTGGTCCCCAGTCCTGGTCCCCAGTCCTGGTCCCCAGTCCTGGTCCCCAGTCCTGGTCCCCAGTCCTGGTCCCCAGTCCTGGTCCCCAGTCCTGGTCCCCAGTCCTGGTCCCCAGTCCTGGTCCCCAGTCCTGGTCCCCAGTCCTGGTCCCCAGTCCTGGTCCCCAGTCCTGGTCCCCAGTCCTGGTCCCCAGTCCTGGTCCCCAGTCCTGGTCCCCAGTCCTGGTCCCCAGTCCTGGTCCCCAGTCCTGGTCCCCAGTCCTGGTCCCCAGTCCTGGTCCCCAGTCCTGGTCCCCAGTCCTGGTCCCCAGTCCTGGTCCCCAGTCCTGGTCCCCAGTCCTGGTCCCCAGTCCTGGTCCCCAGTCCTGGTCCCCAGTCCTGGTCCCCAGTCCTGGTCCCCAGTCCTGGTCCCCAGTCCTGGTCCCCAGTCCTGGTCCCCAGTCCTGGTCCCCAGTCCTGGTCCCCAGTCCTGGTCCCCAGTCCTGGTCCCCAGTCCTGGTCCCCAGTCCTGGTCCCCAGTCCTGGTCCCCAGTCCTGGTCCCCAGTCCTGGTCCCCAGTCCTGGTCCCCAGTCCTGGTCCCCAGTCCTGGTCCCCAGTCCTGGTCCCCAGTCCTGGTCCCCAGTCCTGGTCCCCAGTCCTGGTCCCCAGTCCTGGTCCCCAGTCCTGGTCCCCAGTCCTGGTCCCCAGTCCTGGTCCCCAGTCCTGGTCCCCAGTCCTGGTCCCCAGTCCTGGTCCCCAGTCCTGGTCCCCAGTCCTGGTCCCCAGTCCTGGTCCCCAGTCCTGGTCCCCAGTCCTGGTCCCCAGTCCTGGTCCCCAGTCCTGGTCCCCAGTCCTGGTCCCCAGTCCTGGTCCCCAGTCCTGGTCCCCAGTCCTGGTCCCCAGTCCTGGTCCCCAGTCCTGGTCCCCAGTCCTGGTCCCCAGTCCTGGTCCCCAGTCCTGGTCCCCAGTCCTGGTCCCCAGTCCTGGTCCCCAGTCCTGGTCCCCAGTCCTGGTCCCCAGTCCTGGTCCCCAGTCCTGGTCCCCAGTCCTGGTCCCCAGTCCTGGTCCCCAGTCCTGGTCCCCAGTCCTGGTCCCCAGTCCTGGTCCCCAGTCCTGGTCCCCAGTCCTGGTCCCCAGTCCTGGTCCCCAGTCCTGGTCCCCAGTCCTGGTCCCCAGTCCTGGTCCCCAGTCCTGGTCCCCAGTCCTGGTCCCCAGTCCTGGTCCCCAGTCCTGGTCCCCAGTCCTGGTCCCCAGTCCTGGTCCCCAGTCCTGGTCCCCAGTCCTGGTCCCCAGTCCTGGTCCCCAGTCCTGGTCCCCAGTCCTGGTCCCCAGTCCTGGTCCCCAGTCCTGGTCCCCAGTCCTGGTCCCCAGTCCTGGTCCCCAGTCCTGGTCCCCAGTCCTGGTCCCCAGTCCTGGTCCCCAGTCCTGGTCCCCAGTCCTGGTCCCCAGTCCTGGTCCCCAGTCCTGGTCCCCAGTCCTGGTCCCCAGTCCTGGTCCCCAGTCCTGGTCCCCAGTCCTGGTCCCCAGTCCTGGTCCCCAGTCCTGGTCCCCAGTCCTGGTCCCCAGTCCTGGTCCCCAGTCCTGGTCCCCAGTCCTGGTCCCCAGTCCTGGTCCCCAGTCCTGGTCCCCAGTCCTGGTCCCCAGTCCTGGTCCCCAGTCCTGGTCCCCAGTCCTGGTCCCCAGTCCTGGTCCCCAGTCCTGGTCCCCAGTCCTGGTCCCCAGTCCTGGTCCCCAGTCCTGGTCCCCAGTCCTGGTCCCCAGTCCTGGTCCCCAGTCCTGGTCCCCAGTCCTGGTCCCCAGTCCTGGTCCCCAGTCCTGGTCCCCAGTCCTGGTCCCCAGTCCTGGTCCCCAGTCCTGGTCCCCAGTCCTGGTCCCCAGTCCTGGTCCCCAGTCCTGGTCCCCAGTCCTGGTCCCCAGTCCTGGTCCCCAGTCCTGGTCCCCAGTCCTGGTCCCCAGTCCTGGTCCCCAGTCCTGGTCCCCAGTCCTGGTCCCCAGTCCTGGTCCCCAGTCCTGGTCCCCAGTCCTGGTCCCCAGTCCTGGTCCCCAGTCCTGGTCCCCAGTCCTGGTCCCCAGTCCTGGTCCCCAGTCCTGGTCCCCAGTCCTGGTCCCCAGTCCTGGTCCCCAGTCCTGGTCCCCAGTCCTGGTCCCCAGTCCTGGTCCCCAGTCCTGGTCCCCAGTCCTGGTCCCCAGTCCTGGTCCCCAGTCCTGGTCCCCAGTCCTGGTCCCCAGTCCTGGTCCCCAGTCCTGGTCCCCAGTCCTGGTCCCCAGTCCTGGTCCCCAGTCCTGGTCCCCAGTCCTGGTCCCCAGTCCTGGTCCCCAGTCCTGGTCCCCAGTCCTGGTCCCCAGTCCTGGTCCCCAGTCCTGGTCCCCAGTCCTGGTCCCCAGTCCTGGTCCCCAGTCCTGGTCCCCAGTCCTGGTCCCCAGTCCTGGTCCCCAGTCCTGGTCCCCAGTCCTGGTCCCCAGTCCTGGTCCCCAGTCCTGGTCCCCAGTCCTGGTCCCCAGTCCTGGTCCCCAGTCCTGGTCCCCAGTCCTGGTCCCCAGTCCTGGTCCCCAGTCCTGGTCCCCAGTCCTGGTCCCCAGTCCTGGTCCCCAGTCCTGGTCCCCAGTCCTGGTCCCCAGTCCTGGTCCCCAGTCCTGGTCCCCAGTCCTGGTCCCCAGTCCTGGTCCCCAGTCCTGGTCCCCAGTCCTGGTCCCCAGTCCTGGTCCCCAGTCCTGGTCCCCAGTCCTGGTCCCCAGTCCTGGTCCCCAGTCCTGGTCCCCAGTCCTGGTCCCCAGTCCTGGTCCCCAGTCCTGGTCCCCAGTCCTGGTCCCCAGTCCTGGTCCCCAGTCCTGGTCCCCAGTCCTGGTCCCCAGTCCTGGTCCCCAGTCCTGGTCCCCAGTCCTGGTCCCCAGTCCTGGTCCCCAGTCCTGGTCCCCAGTCCTGGTCCCCAGTCCTGGTCCCCAGTCCTGGTCCCCAGTCCTGGTCCCCAGTCCTGGTCCCCAGTCCTGGTCCCCAGTCCTGGTCCCCAGTCCTGGTCCCCAGTCCTGGTCCCCAGTCCTGGTCCCCAGTCCTGGTCCCCAGTCCTGGTCCCCAGTCCTGGTCCCCAGTCCTGGTCCCCAGTCCTGGTCCCCAGTCCTGGTCCCCAGTCCTGGTCCCCAGTCCTGGTCCCCAGTCCTGGTCCCCAGTCCTGGTCCCCAGTCCTGGTCCCCAGTCCTGGTCCCCAGTCCTGGTCCCCAGTCCTGGTCCCCAGTCCTGGTCCCCAGTCCTGGTCCCCAGTCCTGGTCCCCAGTCCTGGTCCCCAGTCCTGGTCCCCAGTCCTGGTCCCCAGTCCTGGTCCCCAGTCCTGGTCCCCAGTCCTGGTCCCCAGTCCTGGTCCCCAGTCCTGGTCCCCAGTCCTGGTCCCCAGTCCTGGTCCCCAGTCCTGGTCCCCAGTCCTGGTCCCCAGTCCTGGTCCCCAGTCCTGGTCCCCAGTCCTGGTCCCCAGTCCTGGTCCCCAGTCCTGGTCCCCAGTCCTGGTCCCCAGTCCTGGTCCCCAGTCCTGGTCCCCAGTCCTGGTCCCCAGTCCTGGTCCCCAGTCCTGGTCCCCAGTCCTGGTCCCCAGTCCTGGTCCCCAGTCCTGGTCCCCAGTCCTGGTCCCCAGTCCTGGTCCCCAGTCCTGGTCCCCAGTCCTGGTCCCCAGTCCTGGTCCCCAGTCCTGGTCCCCAGTCCTGGTCCCCAGTCCTGGTCCCCAGTCCTGGTCCCCAGTCCTGGTCCCCAGTCCTGGTCCCCAGTCCTGGTCCCCAGTCCTGGTCCCCAGTCCTGGTCCCCAGTCCTGGTCCCCAGTCCTGGTCCCCAGTCCTGGTCCCCAGTCCTGGTCCCCAGTCCTGGTCCCCAGTCCTGGTCCCCAGTCCTGGTCCCCAGTCCTGGTCCCCAGTCCTGGTCCCCAGTCCTGGTCCCCAGTCCTGGTCCCCAGTCCTGGTCCCCAGTCCTGGTCCCCAGTCCTGGTCCCCAGTCCTGGTCCCCAGTCCTGGTCCCCAGTCCTGGTCCCCAGTCCTGGTCCCCAGTCCTGGTCCCCAGTCCTGGTCCCCAGTCCTGGTCCCCAGTCCTGGTCCCCAGTCCTGGTCCCCAGTCCTGGTCCCCAGTCCTGGTCCCCAGTCCTGGTCCCCAGTCCTGGTCCCCAGTCCTGGTCCCCAGTCCTGGTCCCCAGTCCTGGTCCCCAGTCCTGGTCCCCAGTCCTGGTCCCCAGTCCTGGTCCCCAGTCCTGGTCCCCAGTCCTGGTCCCCAGTCCTGGTCCCCAGTCCTGGTCCCCAGTCCTGGTCCCCAGTCCTGGTCCCCAGTCCTGGTCCCCAGTCCTGGTCCCCAGTCCTGGTCCCCAGTCCTGGTCCCCAGTCCTGGTCCCCAGTCCTGGTCCCCAGTCCTGGTCCCCAGTCCTGGTCCCCAGTCCTGGTCCCCAGTCCTGGTCCCCAGTCCTGGTCCCCAGTCCTGGTCCCCAGTCCTGGTCCCCAGTCCTGGTCCCCAGTCCTGGTCCCCAGTCCTGGTCCCCAGTCCTGGTCCCCAGTCCTGGTCCCCAGTCCTGGTCCCCAGTCCTGGTCCCCAGTCCTGGTCCCCAGTCCTGGTCCCCAGTCCTGGTCCCCAGTCCTGGTCCCCAGTCCTGGTCCCCAGTCCTGGTCCCCAGTCCTGGTCCCCAGTCCTGGTCCCCAGTCCTGGTCCCCAGTCCTGGTCCCCAGTCCTGGTCCCCAGTCCTGGTCCCCAGTCCTGGTCCCCAGTCCTGGTCCCCAGTCCTGGTCCCCAGTCCTGGTCCCCAGTCCTGGTCCCCAGTCCTGGTCCCCAGTCCTGGTCCCCAGTCCTGGTCCCCAGTCCTGGTCCCCAGTCCTGGTCCCCAGTCCTGGTCCCCAGTCCTGGTCCCCAGTCCTGGTCCCCAGTCCTGGTCCCCAGTCCTGGTCCCCAGTCCTGGTCCCCAGTCCTGGTCCCCAGTCCTGGTCCCCAGTCCTGGTCCCCAGTCCTGGTCCCCAGTCCTGGTCCCCAGTCCTGGTCCCCAGTCCTGGTCCCCAGTCCTGGTCCCCAGTCCTGGTCCCCAGTCCTGGTCCCCAGTCCTGGTCCCCAGTCCTGGTCCCCAGTCCTGGTCCCCAGTCCTGGTCCCCAGTCCTGGTCCCCAGTCCTGGTCCCCAGTCCTGGTCCCCAGTCCTGGTCCCCAGTCCTGGTCCCCAGTCCTGGTCCCCAGTCCTGGTCCCCAGTCCTGGTCCCCAGTCCTGGTCCCCAGTCCTGGTCCCCAGTCCTGGTCCCCAGTCCTGGTCCCCAGTCCTGGTCCCCAGTCCTGGTCCCCAGTCCTGGTCCCCAGTCCTGGTCCCCAGTCCTGGTCCCCAGTCCTGGTCCCCAGTCCTGGTCCCCAGTCCTGGTCCCCAGTCCTGGTCCCCAGTCCTGGTCCCCAGTCCTGGTCCCCAGTCCTGGTCCCCAGTCCTGGTCCCCAGTCCTGGTCCCCAGTCCTGGTCCCCAGTCCTGGTCCCCAGTCCTGGTCCCCAGTCCTGGTCCCCAGTCCTGGTCCCCAGTCCTGGTCCCCAGTCCTGGTCCCCAGTCCTGGTCCCCAGTCCTGGTCCCCAGTCCTGGTCCCCAGTCCTGGTCCCCAGTCCTGGTCCCCAGTCCTGGTCCCCAGTCCTGGTCCCCAGTCCTGGTCCCCAGTCCTGGTCCCCAGTCCTGGTCCCCAGTCCTGGTCCCCAGTCCTGGTCCCCAGTCCTGGTCCCCAGTCCTGGTCCCCAGTCCTGGTCCCCAGTCCTGGTCCCCAGTCCTGGTCCCCAGTCCTGGTCCCCAGTCCTGGTCCCCAGTCCTGGTCCCCAGTCCTGGTCCCCAGTCCTGGTCCCCAGTCCTGGTCCCCAGTCCTGGTCCCCAGTCCTGGTCCCCAGTCCTGGTCCCCAGTCCTGGTCCCCAGTCCTGGTCCCCAGTCCTGGTCCCCAGTCCTGGTCCCCAGTCCTGGTCCCCAGTCCTGGTCCCCAGTCCTGGTCCCCAGTCCTGGTCCCCAGTCCTGGTCCCCAGTCCTGGTCCCCAGTCCTGGTCCCCAGTCCTGGTCCCCAGTCCTGGTCCCCAGTCCTGGTCCCCAGTCCTGGTCCCCAGTCCTGGTCCCCAGTCCTGGTCCCCAGTCCTGGTCCCCAGTCCTGGTCCCCAGTCCTGGTCCCCAGTCCTGGTCCCCAGTCCTGGTCCCCAGTCCTGGTCCCCAGTCCTGGTCCCCAGTCCTGGTCCCCAGTCCTGGTCCCCAGTCCTGGTCCCCAGTCCTGGTCCCCAGTCCTGGTCCCCAGTCCTGGTCCCCAGTCCTGGTCCCCAGTCCTGGTCCCCAGTCCTGGTCCCCAGTCCTGGTCCCCAGTCCTGGTCCCCAGTCCTGGTCCCCAGTCCTGGTCCCCAGTCCTGGTCC
This sequence comes from Somateria mollissima, assembly GCA_951411735.1. Lineage (NCBI taxonomy): Eukaryota > Metazoa > Chordata > Aves > Anseriformes > Anatidae > Somateria > Somateria mollissima. Next base: position 11,877 of record CATOCB010000160.1, read on the forward strand.
CCAGTCCTGGTCCCCAGTCCTGGTCCCCAGTCCTGGTCCCCAGTCCTGGTCCCCAGTCCTGGTCCCCAGTCCTGGTCCCCAGTCCTGGTCCCCAGTCCTGGTCCCCAGTCCTGGTCCCCAGTCCTGGTCCCCAGTCCTGGTCCCCAGTCCTGGTCCCCAGTCCTGGTCCCCAGTCCTGGTCCCCAGTCCTGGTCCCCAGTCCTGGTCCCCAGTCCTGGTCCCCAGTCCTGGTCCCCAGTCCTGGTCCCCAGTCCTGGTCCCCAGTCCTGGTCCCCAGTCCTGGTCCCCAGTCCTGGTCCCCAGTCCTGGTCCCCAGTCCTGGTCCCCAGTCCTGGTCCCCAGTCCTGGTCCCCAGTCCTGGTCCCCAGTCCTGGTCCCCAGTCCTGGTCCCCAGTCCTGGTCCCCAGTCCTGGTCCCCAGTCCTGGTCCCCAGTCCTGGTCCCCAGTCCTGGTCCCCAGTCCTGGTCCCCAGTCCTGGTCCCCAGTCCTGGTCCCCAGTCCTGGTCCCCAGTCCTGGTCCCCAGTCCTGGTCCCCAGTCCTGGTCCCCAGTCCTGGTCCCCAGTCCTGGTCCCCAGTCCTGGTCCCCAGTCCTGGTCCCCAGTCCTGGTCCCCAGTCCTGGTCCCCAGTCCTGGTCCCCAGTCCTGGTCCCCAGTCCTGGTCCCCAGTCCTGGTCCCCAGTCCTGGTCCCCAGTCCTGGTCCCCAGTCCTGGTCCCCAGTCCTGGTCCCCAGTCCTGGTCCCCAGTCCTGGTCCCCAGTCCTGGTCCCCAGTCCTGGTCCCCAGTCCTGGTCCCCAGTCCTGGTCCCCAGTCCTGGTCCCCAGTCCTGGTCCCCAGTCCTGGTCCCCAGTCCTGGTCCCCAGTCCTGGTCCCCAGTCCTGGTCCCCAGTCCTGGTCCCCAGTCCTGGTCCCCAGTCCTGGTCCCCAGTCCTGGTCCCCAGTCCTGGTCCCCAGTCCTGGTCCCCAGTCCTGGTCCCCAGTCCTGGTCCCCAGTCCTGGTCCCCAGTCCTGGTCCCCAGTCCTGGTCCCCAGTCCTGGTCCCCAGTCCTGGTCCCCAGTCCTGGTCCCCAGTCCTGGTCCCCAGTCCTGGTCCCCAGTCCTGGTCCCCAGTCCTGGTCCCCAGTCCTGGTCCCCAGTCCTGGTCCCCAGTCCTGGTCCCCAGTCCTGGTCCCCAGTCCTGGTCCCCAGTCCTGGTCCCCAGTCCTGGTCCCCAGTCCTGGTCCCCAGTCCTGGTCCCCAGTCCTGGTCCCCAGTCCTGGTCCCCAGTCCTGGTCCCCAGTCCTGGTCCCCAGTCCTGGTCCCCAGTCCTGGTCCCCAGTCCTGGTCCCCAGTCCTGGTCCCCAGTCCTGGTCCCCAGTCCTGGTCCCCAGTCCTGGTCCCCAGTCCTGGTCCCCAGTCCTGGTCCCCAGTCCTGGTCCCCAGTCCTGGTCCCCAGTCCTGGTCCCCAGTCCTGGTCCCCAGTCCTGGTCCCCAGTCCTGGTCCCCAGTCCTGGTCCCCAGTCCTGGTCCCCAGTCCTGGTCCCCAGTCCTGGTCCCCAGTCCTGGTCCCCAGTCCTGGTCCCCAGTCCTGGTCCCCAGTCCTGGTCCCCAGTCCTGGTCCCCAGTCCTGGTCCCCAGTCCTGGTCCCCAGTCCTGGTCCCCAGTCCTGGTCCCCAGTCCTGGTCCCCAGTCCTGGTCCCCAGTCCTGGTCCCCAGTCCTGGTCCCCAGTCCTGGTCCCCAGTCCTGGTCCCCAGTCCTGGTCCCCAGTCCTGGTCCCCAGTCCTGGTCCCCAGTCCTGGTCCCCAGTCCTGGTCCCCAGTCCTGGTCCCCAGTCCTGGTCCCCAGTCCTGGTCCCCAGTCCTGGTCCCCAGTCCTGGTCCCCAGTCCTGGTCCCCAGTCCTGGTCCCCAGTCCTGGTCCCCAGTCCTGGTCCCCAGTCCTGGTCCCCAGTCCTGGTCCCCAGTCCTGGTCCCCAGTCCTGGTCCCCAGTCCTGGTCCCCAGTCCTGGTCCCCAGTCCTGGTCCCCAGTCCTGGTCCCCAGTCCTGGTCCCCAGTCCTGGTCCCCAGTCCTGGTCCCCAGTCCTGGTCCCCAGTCCTGGTCCCCAGTCCTGGTCCCCAGTCCTGGTCCCCAGTCCTGGTCCCCAGTCCTGGTCCCCAGTCCTGGTCCCCAGTCCTGGTCCCCAGTCCTGGTCCCCAGTCCTGGTCCCCAGTCCTGGTCCCCAGTCCTGGTCCCCAGTCCTGGTCCCCAGTCCTGGTCCCCAGTCCTGGTCCCCAGTCCTGGTCCCCAGTCCTGGTCCCCAGTCCTGGTCCCCAGTCCTGGTCCCCAGTCCTGGTCCCCAGTCCTGGTCCCCAGTCCTGGTCCCCAGTCCTGGTCCCCAGTCCTGGTCCCCAGTCCTGGTCCCCAGTCCTGGTCCCCAGTCCTGGTCCCCAGTCCTGGTCCCCAGTCCTGGTCCCCAGTCCTGGTCCCCAGTCCTGGTCCCCAGTCCTGGTCCCCAGTCCTGGTCCCCAGTCCTGGTCCCCAGTCCTGGTCCCCAGTCCTGGTCCCCAGTCCTGGTCCCCAGTCCTGGTCCCCAGTCCTGGTCCCCAGTCCTGGTCCCCAGTCCTGGTCCCCAGTCCTGGTCCCCAGTCCTGGTCCCCAGTCCTGGTCCCCAGTCCTGGTCCCCAGTCCTGGTCCCCAGTCCTGGTCCCCAGTCCTGGTCCCCAGTCCTGGTCCCCAGTCCTGGTCCCCAGTCCTGGTCCCCAGTCCTGGTCCCCAGTCCTGGTCCCCAGTCCTGGTCCCCAGTCCTGGTCCCCAGTCCTGGTCCCCAGTCCTGGTCCCCAGTCCTGGTCCCCAGTCCTGGTCCCCAGTCCTGGTCCCCAGTCCTGGTCCCCAGTCCTGGTCCCCAGTCCTGGTCCCCAGTCCTGGTCCCCAGTCCTGGTCCCCAGTCCTGGTCCCCAGTCCTGGTCCCCAGTCCTGGTCCCCAGTCCTGGTCCCCAGTCCTGGTCCCCAGTCCTGGTCCCCAGTCCTGGTCCCCAGTCCTGGTCCCCAGTCCTGGTCCCCAGTCCTGGTCCCCAGTCCTGGTCCCCAGTCCTGGTCCCCAGTCCTGGTCCCCAGTCCTGGTCCCCAGTCCTGGTCCCCAGTCCTGGTCCCCAGTCCTGGTCCCCAGTCCTGGTCCCCAGTCCTGGTCCCCAGTCCTGGTCCCCAGTCCTGGTCCCCAGTCCTGGTCCCCAGTCCTGGTCCCCAGTCCTGGTCCCCAGTCCTGGTCCCCAGTCCTGGTCCCCAGTCCTGGTCCCCAGTCCTGGTCCCCAGTCCTGGTCCCCAGTCCTGGTCCCCAGTCCTGGTCCCCAGTCCTGGTCCCCAGTCCTGGTCCCCAGTCCTGGTCCCCAGTCCTGGTCCCCAGTCCTGGTCCCCAGTCCTGGTCCCCAGTCCTGGTCCCCAGTCCTGGTCCCCAGTCCTGGTCCCCAGTCCTGGTCCCCAGTCCTGGTCCCCAGTCCTGGTCCCCAGTCCTGGTCCCCAGTCCTGGTCCCCAGTCCTGGTCCCCAGTCCTGGTCCCCAGTCCTGGTCCCCAGTCCTGGTCCCCAGTCCTGGTCCCCAGTCCTGGTCCCCAGTCCTGGTCCCCAGTCCTGGTCCCCAGTCCTGGTCCCCAGTCCTGGTCCCCAGTCCTGGTCCCCAGTCCTGGTCCCCAGTCCTGGTCCCCAGTCCTGGTCCCCAGTCCTGGTCCCCAGTCCTGGTCCCCAGTCCTGGTCCCCAGTCCTGGTCCCCAGTCCTGGTCCCCAGTCCTGGTCCCCAGTCCTGGTCCCCAGTCCTGGTCCCCAGTCCTGGTCCCCAGTCCTGGTCCCCAGTCCTGGTCCCCAGTCCTGGTCCCCAGTCCTGGTCCCCAGTCCTGGTCCCCAGTCCTGGTCCCCAGTCCTGGTCCCCAGTCCTGGTCCCCAGTCCTGGTCCCCAGTCCTGGTCCCCAGTCCTGGTCCCCAGTCCTGGTCCCCAGTCCTGGTCCCCAGTCCTGGTCCCCAGTCCTGGTCCCCAGTCCTGGTCCCCAGTCCTGGTCCCCAGTCCTGGTCCCCAGTCCTGGTCCCCAGTCCTGGTCCCCAGTCCTGGTCCCCAGTCCTGGTCCCCAGTCCTGGTCCCCAGTCCTGGTCCCCAGTCCTGGTCCCCAGTCCTGGTCCCCAGTCCTG